>PVJH01022319.1:0-36949 GCA_004026705.1 Nesogale talazaci | reverse complement strand
CACTGACCTCCAGGCGGACACAGCTTAATGAGTCAGCGAAGCCTACACTTCAGGAGTTATTAAGTCCCAGAGAAGGGAAGCCAAGAAACATCTGACTCCTCTACTTGCAGGGAGGGTCGTGTGTAGAACATGTTTTCCTGGCTCCAGGAGTTAGCCAGGCAGCTAATAAACTGAATTCCAGCGCAAGGGAAACCTGCTGGCGGTTGATAGAGAACACTGTCTGTCATGCAGTCACAGTGTGACCCTTGATGAAGGATTTTTAAAGCCAATATTCACAGAATCTGCCCTCACTGGAAAAGGCATTCGTGATCATTTTCAGTGTCAACTGGTTTTGTAAGATACATTTTTTGTGTGGGCAATTATTTTGTGGAATTATAATCTTGAAAGAAGGGGTGGGGGAAAGCACTGCCACAGAATGGATTTTGACTCATGTAGACCCAACATAGGGTTTCCAGTCTGTAAATGTGTATGGGAGCAGATGCCATACAAAGAGGCCTCATCTTTCTCCAGTGGGGCAGTTGGTGGTCTTGACCACAAGTCTTGAGATTAATAGTCCAACACTTACCAAACATTCCCCAAAGAGTGAGGCATCCCTTATCTTTATTTTGAGAGAGAGATTTTTTAAACATTTTCTTAGGAGCTCTTACAGGCATTATTAGAATTCATAGTGCCATTAGATTAAGCATAATTGTACAATTGCTGTCCTCATCATTGTCCATACATTTTCTTTCCTTCTTGAACTTGATATCAGCTCCCCTCTATCCCCTCCCTCCACGACCTTTAAAAACTTTTTCAGGGTCAATCAGGTAAAGGTTTACCAATCAGATCATCTGGTTTCCATTCAATAATTCATAGATATTTTGTTTCTTCTCTTCCATTGCAATCTCCACAATGTAACATCACTGATCCCACTTAATCTCTGTTTCCTGTTGGCAGGAGACATCCCTTATTAAGTACTGGCACAAAGGCTGAGCTGCTCAACGACTGGTGGGTCACAGCCAGAGAGACTGAGCAGAGGAGAAAAATCTGAAGATGTGTTCCCAAAAGGTCCCAGCCAGGAAAGTCCAAAGAGCAACCCCCGTGCGTGCATGTGGGCACGCGCACGCACACACACACACGCACAGAGAGAGAGAGAGAGAGAGAGAGAGAGAGATGTACGTGCTCAAAAGTATTGCCATTAAGGCACACCGGGGTTGCCATGAATTGAAGCCAACTCTACATTCCTGTCCAGCGGGGATACTGTGGACTAAGAATCATATTTAGCAATTTAGATACAGTTTCTCCTGTGATCCTCAAACGATCCTAGGGTTTTGACATTAGTTCAAAGTTGAGCGAACACCCGGCCCAGGGTTTCTGTTGTACCCTCATCCATCCAGTCCTTGGAGGACCTAGGGCAGTCTGCACCTAGAGCCTCATAGTCATGCTGATATTACTGAATAAACTCTTTCTAAGTTGAAGCCAACAGTCATCTGAGAGAGAGGCAACCCATGCTGTGCTGAAAGGTCTGTAATCACATGCCACACAACTGCCCTGTGTAATCCTTCCAATTCTGCATACGCCACCCCTAATTAACACAGACTTACAACTCTTATGTTGGTCCCAGAATTGACTCCTAGCTTTTAGGTAATCAGATTGCCTTTCCTTTCCCCAACACCTCAATGAATGGCAATAATTATGCTTGCCCGTAAGCGAATCTCCCTACACTCTCCAAATCATCATTGCCTTCAGTTGGTATGTTGTGTGAGTCTCTAGATTCATGTAGGGGTCATTGCAAAATAATCCTTAAGAAATCTTCAAGACTGGGAAAGGCTACCGATGAGGCCAGATAAGAAAATGTTGGCAAGAAGATAATGAAATTTCAGATCAACCTTTAACAGTATTTCTGATATCTCCTTGACATGATGGAGAAATCGAATGGGACATCAAATAAATGACATTTGTTAGATGTTTACTATTAGCTTGGCACTCTGAAAGAAGACTGACACAACTTATCTCATTTATCCCTGACTTCAACTCTAGCAAGGAGAAGTTTCTTAATGTTAATGATGATAAAACGGGGTTTCAGAGAAGTTACACGATTTTCCCAAGGTCACCCTGTGAATAAGTGAAGACTGTAGGGTCTAAATCTTGGTGCTGCATTTTAAGAAAGAAGTTCAGGGCTGAGCCCCGGTGGTATAGTGGCTGTGCACGGGACTGCGGGCCACTGGGATGGAGGTTCAATTCCAGCAGTGGGGCTGGGCCTCCTACTCCCACCGCTGGAGAGCAGTGATGCCCCCCCCAAAAAAAAAAAAAAAAAGAAAGAAGTTCCAGTCTGGGGTTCCTCCTGCAAAGGGCACGATCAGATGGCTGAGAGTATAGAAATCTTGCCACTATGTTGAATGACTGTAGGAGCCCAGGTGGTTCTGTCTGGTAATCCTTAGATTACCAGCTGCAAGGCCAGCAGTTAAAATCCACCAGCTGTTTTAAGAGTGAAAGATGAGGCTGTCTGCTCCCATAAAGACCTAAAGCCTCAGAAACCATTGATTGGGGTGATTGTGAGTAGGAAATACCTCCCCCATCAAACCCCCCCCCCATGGCAGTGGTTTGGCTTTTTGCATGCCAAATGACGTGAATATGGCACTAAAGAGACTGAAAGGAGACGATTTTGAAAGGTGATATATATTACATACCTTTACATTTGCATAGTCTGACTCCAGACTATGATTCCAAAGAAAAATCTACTATCTGTAGCCAATGACAGATAGTGTTGACTATTAGGATAACTTTTCTCTGTAAAGAGTCCATAGAAGGTGCTGGATTCTGTGGTCCTCGCCTTCTCTTGTTCAATCCCATGCTCTCAAAATTATAGATTCCCAAAGTAACTCTAACTGGTAAAATCAGAACTACATCAGAATATAGATGAGCTGAAGTTATTTAAAACAAATTCATGTAAATTATTGCATGTAGGTTCAGAAGGCCAATTGCATAACTATAGGGGAAATGGGGTGGAGAATGGCTCATTAGAAATTTTACCTTAAAGTTTCCTTTTAAAATGGAATCATCTCAGGCTACATTTATAGTATTCTATATCTGGAGTGTTGGAACAGCGTTTTTTTGCTGCATCTGAGGAAAGAGAGTCCCATATGGAGATTCTCCTCAAGAAAAGCAATCCAAATGGCAGAGCGTATGGAAATCAGACCATGTGCACTGGGCAACCTGAATCTCAATCAAGGTATCTGCGATGAGGTTGAAAGATATTGTTTTTTTTTTGTTGTCGATGAGTACTGTCAAATATGCTCCGACTTACAGGGGACCTTTGTACAGCAGAATGAAGCACTCTTAGCATGGTGCCATCCTCAGATGTATTCCTATCCAGAGTCCATTGTAGCAGTCCCTGTGCCAATCCATCTTGCCAAGGGTCTCATTTTCTTTGTCCCTTTACCATAAATGATATCCTTCTCCAGGGGCTGGTCTCTCCTGACCAGCGTATATAAGAGGAAGTCTCTAAGGAGCATTCTGGCTCTTCTCCTTCCCAGGCAAATTATGTTCGTTCTTTTGACAGTCCACAGCAATTTCTATACTCTTTGCTGCCTAAGTTATTATATGCCATCAACGACATAGAGGTTTGAGACACATTTTGCAAAATATGCCTGCATGTAATAAAGATTTCAATTAATTTTTACAAAGCTAGAGTAAGAACTACCATTTGGAAACTCCTGGGTTGAATTTTCACTCGATTTTGTCCTGGAGTCCAGGGAGTGATGCAAAGAACAACTATGTAAAGCATTAGTGCAGACCCTAAAAAACTATCTTTCAAGATATATCTTTCAAAACAACTCTGAGTTTGGAGTGTCCATAGTCCTTATTCAGTAAATTGTCAATTCTTAGGGCAAGGGCTCCTTTCACTGATGCAAAGGGTGTGACTTGGAGCCCCCCCTCCCATGTCCCCACACCCCATTCAATTCCAGGACTCTTTTCTCAGGGTAATTCTTGCTGACCAGATCCCTTAGGTCTTTGCAGACCCAGCTTGCTGGTAAAAAGCATTTATTACAGCTCCCTATCTCTCACAATGCCTGAGCTAGTGATGTGTCCACAGCCCAGGTGAGAGAGAAGCTGAACAAAGACCAAGCCCTCCATGGTTAATGTCAGAAACCACAAAAGGACTGTTCTGTTTAGCCACAGGGACAAATTCCAGCCAGAGTGTATGCAGTCAGGTTTTGGTTATCCCCACTACCTCCGCTGCAATTCTCCTGGGAGGGAAAATTAGCACTGGACTAAAGAATGGGATCAGCAAAATGGAGCAGGTCACTGATCATTTCCCAGACAGTGTTCTAAATGTGTTATGCATATTTAATTCCCCCTTCATCTTCATGAGTTATCACCATATTTATATACTGGAAGTGAAGTCAGGAAAGAATGGTCAGTCTGCGCCTAATTCACACAGCCAGTAAGGGGGAAGAGCTAGGACTGGCACCCAGGTCTCTCGACTTGAGATTTCTAACAAGGCTCTCAAGTGTCAATGGAGTTGTAAATTTTAGCCACCTTGTGCAATCTGTTTGATCCCACTCTGCAAGGTGAAATTTCAATAGGTAGCTTCTAACATAGAGCACATAATATACAAACAATAAATAATTACTGAATTCAATTTGCATTTTAGAGCATCTCTTATATGTTGATGGTGTCTAGGATCTTCAGAACTAAAAATGTCCAGATATTTCCTAAGGCTCCAATTGAGTTTCTGCTCTAAAATCCTCTTGCCCTCCACACTCTGCTTGTGCTTTACAGGATCTGTTTTACTGATATGTTGCTGCGGTTTAGCTTGGGACACACCGTCTTTTATATGTACTCAAGCAAACGAAAGACCTTTCTTACCTCCCGTGAGTACATCAATCCCCTTAATACCTACTTAGTGAGCAAGCTTTTCTTTGAGACAGGGCTTAAACCCTCAAAATAGTATATTGTTTGCAAATTTAACTGAAAGACTCCTCTGAAGAAAAGCTCCATTTTCAAAGGGTCAGCATTCAGGAGGCCTGAACATCCATCAGGATGTTCTGGGACCACAGGGTCCTCCCCTGCAGCCTCGTCCAGCTGGGGGAGGCCGGAGCTCTGGCACAGCACAGCTACAACAGCCTCAGTAGAGCAGCCAGCGGATGTCCTGGGGGAGCAGGGGTGGACTTCAGAGGAAACCATGCAGCCCTGGCCTTCGCTCCCAGTCCAGCTGGCGCTTGGTTGCAACAAGGCAAATTCCACCAACGGAATGAACCCCAGCAGCTGTGGTAGCCTGGAGCCTCATCCTGTGCAATGTGTCAGGCAGCCAGCCAGTCCTGAGCAGACTGCTTTCTGTATGATGAATCAGTTCTGGCCTGCAGAAGGGAACTATGTCACGGAGAAGGGGAGGGGGGGCGGGAGGGGGACCATCTCGACGTCTCTGCACAGTCACCCACTCCAATCTTCATTGGGAGCAGTCACTGTGGGCTAGGCACTATTCAGACTGAGAATTCATTAGTGGGGAACCAAATAAAACCCTTTCCCTCATGGAAGCTATGAATATATTTGTAATAGTTTTATTGGCCTATAATTCACATATCATAGAATTTAATTGCTCGATCATATTAAGAAGAGGTGGGCAATCATCACCAAAATCTATTTCAGAACATGTTCATCCCTTACTCATTGTTTTTAGCTCTCATTTTCCCCCAAGATTTACCTATCCTGGATTCCATATACAGAAAACATATCATAGAATTTAATTGCTCGATCATATTAAGAAGAGGTGGGCAATCATCACCAAAATCTATTTCAGAACATGTTCATCCCTTACTCATTGTTTTTAGCTCTCATTTTCCCCCAAGACTTACCTATCCTGGATTCCATATACAGAAAACATGCCCACAAAAAAGAAGATGAAAGCTCAACAGCAATGAAAAAATAAGACAGAAGAAAAATCTCAAATGGAAATAAAGCCAGGAATATTAAAAATGGAAGCATCGTTAAAATGGGTCAAAAAAGAGATAAAATTATAAGGTGTTCCAACTTAATCTGACTACATCACTCAAACTGGCTCTTAATCATCGAGCAGCGAAGGCAAATAAAACTGATGAAGTCAAAGAGCTAAACAGAAAATATCAAAGGGCACCTGGAGAAGACAAAGTAAAATGTTTCAATGAAATGAGCAAAGACCTAGAGTGAGAAAACCCAAAAGACAAAAAAAAAAAAAAACCACTAAACATATCGTAAACTGAACAAACTAAAGGAAAAAATTCAAGCCTATGTTTGCAATATTAAAAGAATTGTATGGAAATTTGGAAGACAGCTATTTGGTCAACTGACCTGAAGAGATCCATATTTATACCCATCCCAAAGAAATGTAATCCAACAGAATGTTCCAAAAGAGACTAATAGTAGCACTCATTCACTGCCATCAAGTCAATGCCAATCTGGAGACATTACAGGTCAGAGTAGAACTGCCCCTGTGAGTTTCCTAGACAGTAACTCTTCACAGAAGTAGAAAACTGGTCTTTATCCTGCATTTTCACATAGGTGTTCATTCTGCCCTGTTCTGTAGCATCATTATACATCAGCATCCACACTGTGGCAGTGAACTTGAGTTTTAACCACACAGAACTCAAAGAAATTAGGTTATTAATATTACATGTCACTAAAGTTTTGCTGAAGATCATCCAACAATGACCACAGCAATACATCAGCAGAGGTTCAGGCTGGATTCAGAAGAAAATATGGAATATAGAACATTGCTGACGTCAGATAGAGCTTGATTAAAAGCAGAACATACTAGAAAGATATTTAGTTGTAGTCTATGGACTGCACAAAGGCATTCAAATGGGTCAATCATAACAAACTATGGATAGCCTTCAAGAGAATGGAAATTTCAAAACCCTTCATTGTGGCTTTGCAGAATTTGTACGTGGATCAAAAGACAATTTTGTGAGCAGAACAAGGGAATACTGCTTGAATCAGAAAAGTGTGTGTCAGGGTGGAATCCTCTCATCATACTCATTCTGAAATTCTCTCACCGTATTGTATACTGAGCAAATAATTAAAGAAGCTCGATTGAGTAAAGAAGAAGGAGGCATCAGGATTGAAGAAAAGCTTATTAGCTATCTATGATACGTATATGATGCAACCGGGCTTGCTGAAAGTGAGGAGGACTAGGAAACACTTGCTGCTGAAGATCAAACGTTGTAGCCTTCAGTATGAATTGCAGCTCAATGTGAAGAATACCAAAATTCTCACAACTGGACCAGTAGATAACATCATGATCAACAGAGAAAAGGTTGACGTTCTCAAGGATTTTGTCTTGCTTGGCGGCTCTGCAGTCAATATGCTTTGAAGCAGGAGACAAGAGATCAAATGGCACATGACATTGGGTAAAGCTGCAGCACAGGATCTCTTTAAAGTATTGAAAAACAAGGATGTTGCTTTGAGGATTAAGGTGTGTTTGACTCAAACCACGGTCTTTTCAATCACCTCATTAGCATGTGAACGTTGGATATTGAATAAGGAAACCTAAAAAAAAGTGATGCATGTGTGTTGTGGTGCTGGAGAAGACTATTGAAAGGACTGCCAACAGAATAAATATGACTTGGAGAAAGTATGCCAGAGTGCCCTTGAGAGACAAGGATGGTGAGACTTCATCTCACGTGTGTTGGACATACTGTCAGGAGAGACCAGTCCCTGGAGAAGGACATCATATTTTATAAAGTAGAGGGACAAAGAAAAAGAGGAAGGCCCTCAATGAGGCGAATTTACACAGTGGCCACAACAATGAGCTCAAACATGGTAACAACTGTGAGGAGGGAACAACCTTGTTTGTGTTTCCTTTCGTCATCCATGGAGTCGCTGCAAGTTGTGCCAACTAGAAGGCACCTACCAGCCACAAAGAAGTCCCTCTGACTGAAGTTGCAAGACATGAATGGTCCTGCTATTAGACATAGAGCATAAAGTCAGTTATGTCAGAGTTTATTTAGGTTTAAATATGATCCTTATCATTTGATTTCCCCCTTTGACTCCTTTTAAAATTGTTTCAGTTTTTAATGTTTTCCACTTTCTTTTTCATTGAGATGCTTCTCTGTTTTGACTAGTTTTTGTTGTGGGTCCTTATTTGTTAGCTTCCTATCTGTGTTTTTTATGATTTTCTGTATATTAAATCCAGGACAGGTAAGACTCTAGAGGCAGTAACTGGACTGATAATTACCTTCCCTGGTAGGAAAAAGAAAGCCAACAACAATGAATAATAGAAAATAATCTAAAATTGATTATGGTGGTAATTGCATAACTCTCATTGTTTTAATCATTGGGAGCTCTTCCAGATATCATAACATTTCAATCCCATGAAGCAGTATTGTCCAATTGCTACCATAGTCAGCTTCAAAACATCTTTCTTCTTGAACGTCTTGATATCAGCTCCCCTTTGTTCCCTCCCTCCCCCCTAATGCTCGCAAACCCTTTTCCCCCTTTGATGCATCTTACACCATCCAATGTAAGCCAATAAATTCTATGACATGTGAATTATATACCAATAAAACTGTTCGAATTTTAAAACAAAAGGAAGAAACTACTCCCACGACGTTAGAGGACAAAGAGAGGGGATGATACCCGTTGAGTCCGCAGCTAGAGCCATGCAGTGGAATTTCTAACCAGCATGTAAGAGAAGAAGACCCCACCACTTCTAGGAACACTATTTGAACCAAAGAGGAAGGGAGAAAAAACTAATCGAGGGCGAGGGTCTCTTGTACCTCATGCCTCTCAGTCTCCTGCCTGTGTCTTCCTGGAGCTCAGCCTGCCCAGAGTCAGCTGGCAAGGCATCAGAGAAATGCAGCTTGTGGTAGAAGCCATCTGCAGTACAAAACAATCCAAGGGACAGGTGAGGCATGGATCTGAGAGCAAGCACAGACGATAGCAGCTCAACATCATTTCTGTGATCAGAAAAAAAGAGAGATGCCCTCTTTTGGAAGAGAAGCGAGAAAGTGGGCATGTTTCCAAATGCACTCTTCCTTTCCCTTCCCTTCAATCATTCGGATTTGGTCAAGCCCTTATTATTTGTGTGAAACAAAGGCATTGTACATTGCCAGAATTCAGAAGGACTTAAGGGAAAACAATCATAACCACCCAGGTCTCCCCCCTTGCACTTCAGTCTCATCTCCACCATCCTGGCATGCCTCAGATCCTCAGTTGCCTCTGGTTTCCCCCGAAGCTCACTTAAATCAACTCCAATCCTCCTCCACCTAAACTCCCATGCAAACCTGATCTAACCCCTGATCGCACCATGTAGAATCCATGTGCTGCCATAAGAGAGATGCTTATTTATTGGAGAGTTGGTATTAAGGTTAGAGGAAAATTATATTTGAAACAACTGAATAGCTTACAGGAGTTTTGGTGGTGGGATGGTTAAGCATTAGACTTCTAACAGAAAGATATTTAAACCTACTGGCAACTCCACAGGAGAAAAATATGATTCATTACCCCTGTAAAAATTTACAGCACCCCCCCTCCAAAAGTAAGATATCCAGCCCTGAAAACCCTCTGGGTAAGTTCTGCTTTGTCCTACTGTGAGTAACTGTGAGTCAAAATTGACTGAACCCCAATTGATTTGGTTTTGGTTTGAACTAGTTACATAATCATTCCATGAAGTCTGTTGAGAGGGCTGCAAATCTTACAATTAAATTCAAACAAATTTTACTGAAAGTCCAAAATTCACGCATGTCTATACACGGAGATATGAAACATATATAAAATTTTAATTAGGGGCTTTTCTTTAGGGAGCAAATAAGATGTCTGTCGATTGTTCAGGGAAAATGTCTTGGTGTCTCCTTTGACTCAGATGCCATCCATCAGCAATCCTTCTGGCTCAACTTTTCAAATGTATCCAGAGTCTGGCCCCTTGTCACCATCTCCCCTGATTCAAATCTCCCCAGTTAGCATCATCCCACACCTGGATGATTGCAATCGTGTCTTAACCCGCATTCTTCCATGCTTGTCCTGAGTCACTCTCCAGCTCCCAGCCTCTCCACAGCACAGCCATCCAAACATGCCTCTTAAAGCATAAGGAAAACAATGCCTCTCTTCTGCTCAGAGCCTTCTTATGGCTACTCGTCTCACTCAGACTAAACCCAAAGTCCTTAAAGTAACTATAAAGTCCAGAAATGAATGGCCACCCCAACCAGCAACCATCACTTCTTGGACCTCAGCAACTCCTTGCCCACTCCTATTGTCTGAGATGCCAGACCTGCCCCTGCTCAGAGCTTGGCAATGACTTCTTCCTGGGCTAGTCTCCCTCCAAACATTTGCACAGCTTTCACCTATTGCTTTGCCTTTGCTCAAATCTCACTTTCTCTGGGAAACCCTTCTTCACTCCTCTGAGAACTCTTTCTCCATTCTCAACTTTATTTTTCTCCTTTGCCCTTATCATTGTCTCAAAAGCAATGTGATTTCCTTGGTGGTTCTATCATATCTGTTCTCTACCACAATATTGACTCAAGAACTTGACCTTTGGCTGCTTTGAGCACCAGTGTAAATCTCTCACTATGTGCCTACCACATAATAGGTGGTATTGATCAATATTTGGGGGATGTCTGAATTGTGGTAAATCACTTAAAATACAGCACAAAGCAGAAGGTGCAGAGGAAAGTGTCCTGTGAAACGTGCCTGATTCCTATCCAGGGGAGGTAGGTCTTCTCATCGCTGAGGCCCAGCCTGACACCCAACCTGAAAGCCCATTCCCTGAGCTCCATCGGAAACCTCATTCCACTAATATCCCTCTTTGTTCTTTCTTTTAACTTCTCCCTTCTTAGGAGCCCTTTTTATATAGCCCTTAGACTTGTTAAAAAAAATTTTCCCAGCTTGCAATAAAAAGAGTGAGGTATTAGGAAAGAGGAGAAGGAGAGCAAGAAAAGAGAAAGATAACTGCTTGAACTCCACTATCCCTCCACGTTCCAGGGTCTTTCTTCTATGTCAAAGGCACAGTTTTAGGGGGGGGAAGTGTTTGTTTATATTTAATGCATTAGTTCTACCTTCCCACCTCCCAGCTTGTGTGCAACCTTCTGCCACTTGACTTCCACTCTCAGCAACTCCATCCCCTTGCATCAACCCTACACTGTCGTCAATGTAAATACACTCACAGTCTTCCTTTTAATATAAGACCCATTATGTCATAGAGACAAAATCACCCAATTGGACAAACATTGAAAGATGGAGCACAAACAAACAAACAAAGAGAAAATGTGAATGAGCCGAAGGAATTCTGTCAATCGTGACTAGGAAATTGGGCTGTAGAAGTATCTAAGGCAGAAACCAAAAACAATTTAATCAGACAGAGGCTTTACAGATGCAGAGAGAACTCATGCAATGATGGGAAATTCGGGGGTAAAAGGGCAGATGTGGGAGATCGTCACACATAGACACCAGAACAATATCGAGGGTACAATAAATGCTAATTACATAAAAATGGTGGAGGAAACATTTTACAAGTGTAAATGAGTCATCATTGTTCTATCTAAGATATCATTTCCTCACCACTAATGAGAACTCTGGGTGAGTTTCTAGAAGATTTGCTCCATTTCCTCTTCTTTGGTCATCTTGTAATTTTCGTTCTTCCTTCAACACCAGGCATCTCCACGGGGAAGCACAAATACTTTGTAAAAATCATATCTCCCCTGGTACCTGTGAGAGAATACATTGATGCCACCACCCTATGACTCCACTGTAGTATGCTGTGATCTTCAAAAATCATATGCGCAACCCCTATTGTTGTCATAGAAAATATTATAACTATGCAGGAACCCATCACTCACTAGACACTGGCAATCAGAGCTCATATAGAACAGAGAGACAAATTGCCAAATTGGATTGCCAAGACCTTTTAGCAATCATGAAAGTTTCCCCACAACAAAAGCAAAAGCAAGGTCAAGGCCACTCAGGCAATGCTGGGGAATAAGGTTCTAGAGCCTGGGTTTGAGGTCCACTTCCAGTGCTTAGTGGCCACATTACACCACTGGCGCTCATTACATAACTTCCCTAACCCTCAAATTTTGTGCCTATAGAATGGGAATAATAATAATGTCTTCTCCAAAAATATATTTTGAGGATTAAATGAGACCATGTATCACCAGTCCCATGCAGGAGTGCCTGACTTGATAACTGGTAGCAATTATTATTCAGAAAAATGTAACAACTCTGTTTTGCTATGTCTTTGAAGTGCTAACTTTTCATTTCAATCTGCTCACAATTCCATCCATGTCCACAGGCCACAGTGATATCACATAGTCCACTTTCGGTCCACAGATGGATCCCTACTAATGGCTGATGCTAGTTTTGAGCTAGTTCTTCATCGGGGCTCTCAACCAGTGCTCTTTCCTTCAGCCTCTCATCTGCACACGGGTACTTCCTCACAGTCTGGGTTAAGGATGAGTGTCCCAAGAGAACACGATGAAAGAACATGGCATCAGAGTCTGCTCACTGCTACAGATAAGAGCCTGCAACTCAGGGAATCCAGGATAAATAAATCACTCAGGGTCAACACAGAGAGTAGAGATACCAGGAGGATTAGGGGCAGGCAGGGGGATGAAGGGGGAATTGATCACAAGGATCAATCTAGTGGACTTTGGTGGCTGTCTTGTAAGTCATGTAGTCCAGTAGTTCTTCTCAACCAAGGCTGTTCCAGGCCCTTTGGGAACAGGTGCTGTTTTTAAAGGAGAGCCATTGATGTAACTCTAAACTTCGCCTTCTAAAGGTAAACAAATTCAAGGCTGGAAAAATGAAGAATCATAAAGTCAAAAAACATTTCCCGGGTCAGACGTGCCAGACGTGGCTCAAAGCTGATACCAAGGGTCAAATGGTTTGCCTTGGCTTACATAATGTTGCCTCTGCATCAGAATGCCTTATGAAGTTCAACAAGCATTTCCTGAGACTGTACAGTAGGCGTCATGAAGGGGAGCAATGTGTTGGCTATGCCAGGAATGGCAGAGCAATATAACCAGGGAAATGGGTACTTGCACTGTGAAGAATCCTAAGAGAGTTGCCTGCAAAATGTTAAGAAGATTAAGTGTTACTTTTAGCTTATGAAACTTTGATTAAGAGGGTGAAATTTCTGCTAAACTTTGAGGATTATAAAGTGAAGGAAATCATTCTGGATAGAATAAATCACTTGAACAAAGGTCCATGGGTTTAATAAAGAAGTGCTTACCATCTTCTTGAATAGATGAGAAGATGAACTATAGCGTTAAAACATCTGGGTTTAGGAAAAACCAATAACCCAGAGTATCACATAAAGCTGCATAGAGGAGAAAATATTCTCCTCTATCCTCTGCCCAAATTATTCATAGAGCAGCTGCTCTCTGCCTGCTGCTGGTTTTGAAAGATGGAATGTTATTCCTGTGAAACAATGTAAAAGATAGTTCTCATGAAATTTGGGGAAAGGTGGAGGCTCTCTGCTCATGCTTTTTAAATAATGGAACCCAACAGTCATTCCCTCAACGACTGAGGAGCCATCATGAGGGTGATAATGACAATAACTATCTCTGTTTGATCCTGCTTGTAAAGAAAATGTATGCACTTCCAATATTTTAAAATCTCTATGCAGCTCTGGAGTTCCATTAAGCAATAATTACAGATTTTCCTCATAATATGGAATTATTGAAATAATAGAAATTACAGTGACTCAATCTTTTTTACAGCCCTATTAAAATGTTAAGACTAGGTTTGGAGTCAATGAATTCTCCCATCCTGCTCTGGCTCACTATTGAGTATCAGATGCTTCTAAAACTTGGTAGCATCAAATACCTATTCTATAGGTTCACAGATTCTGTTAGATTAAGATTTGGACCCTTACCCAGTGAGGGTGCATATGTCTGTGTTGTATATCATCTGGGGTTTGGGCTGGGAAGTCTTGACAGATGGATCCCTACTAATGGCTGATGCTAGTTTTGAGCTAGTTCTTCATCGGGGCTCTCAACCAGTGGTCTTTCCTTCAGCCTCTCATCTGCACACGGGTACTTCCTCACAGTCTGGGTTAAGGATGAGTGTCCCAAGAGAACACGATGAAAGAACATGGCAGATGTTCTACAGATAAGAGCCTGCAACTCAGGGAATCCAGGATAAATAAATCACTCAGGGCCAACACAGAGAGTAGAGATACCAGGAGGATTAGGGGCAGGCAGGGGGATAAAGGGGGAATTGATCACAAGGATCAATCTAGAACCCCTTCCCAGGGGGACAAATGACAGAAAAGTGGGTGAGAGTGTGATGGAGGACAGTAAGATATGGAACAATTAATCTATAGCTTATCAAGAATTCATGAGGGAGGGTGGGTGGGAGAGGTGGGGATGAAATGGGCAGCTGATATCAGGGGCTCAAGTGGGAAGAGAATGCTTTGAAAATGATGATGACAGCATATGTGCAAATGTGCTTGACACATTGGAGGAATGTAGGGATTGTTATGAGATGTAAGAGTCCCCAATAAAGGCATGAAAGAGAGAGAGGCAAGAAAGGCAAGAAAGGGAAGAAAGAGAGAAAATGGCATCAGATGAGCTAGTCTCAGAAGTCATATGGACGGGAGGGCGGGATAAAAAAGAAGCCATATGGAAAGATCATATTGCATGAGGGATGGATGAAGTTATTGAACCATTTGGAGACAATAGTGTCTGTCACATATCCCAAAGAATATTGTACTTCAGCCTACCTTCATGTTTGAAGTTTTCACAACTTAAAGAGTATTTCATGAAATGATACATAAATGATACAGTCCTTCCCCTCAGAAGGACTTGCTCTTTTGTTTTTTAGTTCACTTTCAAGCAACACCTCATTGCCTGCAAATCTCCTTCACCTTTGTGCTAGGTTGGGTTCTCCAGGGAAGCAAAATCGGTGACACTTGTATGCGTTGCATACCTTAAGAAATTTATATCAAGAAATTACTTATGCTGATGTAGAAATAAGTAAGTTCAGTCCAGTTCAAGTCAGGCTTCTCTTGATTCTTGGGAGCTGGTAAACCAGAAGTAAGATAAAGAAACAGAGACAACAGGGGCTCAGGCTGATGGATGCAAAGGTCCAATGTTGGCCTAATGAATCCACCATCGGTCATCCTCTGGTGGCCCCTGTGATGGGCAGGCGACCTATGGGGATAGAGGAACCAGAGGCAAGATCCAGCTCTGGCAGAAGGTGAAGAGCCAAAGAGGATTTGGCTCTGCTCTGTCTCCCTCTGTTATAGAAAATAGCTCATGATTCCAAGGAGGTGTCCTCAGGCTGAAACCCAATCGATAGGTTGGACTCGTCCAGTTGACATATCCCTGACCATCACAACATGAATACTTCCTTTGGTAATGAAAATTAACCTCTGAGGTAGAAATTATCCTTGCATCATTTTACAAATATGAACATTGAAGTTTAGATATTTATAGTTTATCGTATTTTGATGCATCAATTTTACTATATCATTATATAACATAGTATAGTCACTATTTGTCATACTATATTACTTTCAAGCAAGTGAACTATGATTACCCAATGGCTGCCTATAAATATTAGGTATTAAACCACAAAAACATTGTTTTGTGTCTTTTTCGATTCATAACAGCTCAGTAGAACAGTGAAAAATTCCCTTTTAGGGAGCCCTATGTACACAGCTCGCCACCTCTTTTTCCTACAGAACAAATGATTGCTTCAGAAACTCTGACCTTTAGATTCTCAGTCAAACGCTTAACCAGATATCCTGCAATACATACATAACCAGATATCCTGCAATACATACATCTTTAAAAAAATCAAACCCTCTGACATCAAGTCATAGAGACTGTATGGACAAAGTAGACCTTCCCCATAGGATTTCCAATGCTATCAGTCTTACTGAAGCAGACTGCCATGTCTTTCTCCCACGGAGTGACAGTGAGATCAAACTATGACCTTTCAGTTAGCAGTGATGCTCTTAACTATTGAACCACCAGGGCTTCACAATGCATATGAAAGTAAGTATAATAATTATAAAAGCCTGTATAAAACAAAAATACTAATATGTGAAGCTATTACCCTCCATTTTGGTCTATACACTTCTGAGGGAAATATATTCTGCAATCTTTAATGTATACAACATCAAAACTTGGGTTTTGCATCATTGAAGAACTCCCAGCATGTTCCTTTTAAATAATACTTCAGTTTAGGGGACAGAAAGAAGTTTGCATAAGCCAGATCAGGGCTACAGGGTAGATAAGATTAGACTTCCCAACGGAATTCTCCAAGGACAATCCTTGCTACCTGTGTTAGTCCAGGTGGGCTAGATGGACTAGAGAAATAAATTCATAGACACTCATATGTGTATAAAAAAGAGCTTTATATAAAAGATCAATTGAGAAAACATCCCATCCCAATGCAGATCAAGTCCATAAGTCTGATATTAGTCTATATGTCCAACACTAGTGCATAGGCTTCTCTTGAGACTTATGCAACCATGCAATAATGCTGAACGCAGGAATATCACAGGCCAATGGGAGGAAAATTTTGTAGATTCAGTGGCGGTAGAAGGATCTCAGAGCTGGCAGGAGTCTCCATGTGGCTCTTCCAGCTTCAGGGCTCTGACTCCATCAGTGTGTCTCCATATGACTTATCAACAGGAATGTCTCTCAGAGAGATGAAGTGGAGATTGTGAGTCTGATCTCCATTGAGCTATTTATCTCTACATTGCCTCCAAATGAGGTCACCAAGCTGGGACCTGATTGACTAGTTAACCTCCACCCCTTCCTTCTTAATAGTCTCAAGTTGAAACCAGATTTGTAACTACTATACTACCCTCGAAGAACTGGGGGGAAGGGGAATCTCAGTGGAAATGTCCAGGTATTTTTCTCCCGAGTGTCATTTTCTATTTTCTTAGAACTTCTTCACAGTAAGCCACTGTGATCGCTGTGCCTCTGAGAAAAGCTATCAAGATTATCCTTTGTAGACCTCAAAAGTACTCACCATGACCTTCTGAGTTGATCTCTCTGCCTTCACTTCATTGTTGAGTTCTTCCCCATCTTACTTAAAATAGTTGATCCATCTCAAAACTGTTGTTTTGTGTGGGGTAGCATTCCCATAAACTTTTTGCACTGTTTCAATGAGTTAGGAAGATAGTCACTTGAATTCTATTAAAATTTTGATATTAATCCTGAAGTCAAATAATACTAAAAGTTCACTATTTTTGAAGGCACTCTATTAAGACTAAGACAAGTGCATTATTGAGAGAACTTGTCTGAGTGCAACCCCTGATATTAGGCACAATTTAAACACAATTTAAACACATATTAGGCACAATTTTGGGGGGATAAATCCATGCATATTCTGAAATGGAACCCTAAGAACAATACTTTTGGATGTTTCCTCTTACAGATCCATCAATAAGTACAAAATGAGCAAACAAGTGAATCAACACTGAAACTCAAAGTGATTTTGCCATAATTGCCAGTTCTTTGTCAGGGCACTAAGGAAATGCGACATGAGCTAGGTTAGTTCTGATGACACTAGGGAAAGTTTGGAGGGTAAAAAACTCAAAAGGAAGACCACAGTAGAAAATTCTTGAAGGCAATGTAGACTCACAAGGAAAGAGAGCATGTCCTGAGATACAACATTTTATGGTGGCAAACTTTACCCTACATGCTTTGCAGAACCAGAGCTTGTATATCTGGTTATCTTTTCAATAATAACCTGAAGAGGTTATAGCCAATTTAAAGAACTTCCAATTCAGAAATAGATAAATGTAACAAAATTCACAGTATTAAAGCACTTACAGAAACATTGTGCTTTCATATTTAATTATTTAAACAATTTTCATTCATTAGAAAATTGTTCATTAGTGTTTCACTTGCCTAATCGAGAATGGGAAACAATTTCCTAGCATCTCTTCCTAACTATTCTAAGAAATATCAGATTAAAGTTTTGATGAAGGTTATTGTGCATCACTTTTAGAACTAATTAAGCCTTGCTCAAAATTAATCTTTTAAATACAAGCTCTACCTCAATGATATTGCACAATGAAAAAATGTTCAATCAGTTTAAGATGCCAATTTGACTCTTTAAACATATTTAAAGACAAATAAATTAGGAGTTAACATCGCAGTTCTCTCTGTAAATGATTTAAAAGTTGGCAGAACAGACAGAAAACTAAAAATCTTCAAGTACTAGTTAGACATAAATGAGCACTGAAGAGTAGAAGAAAAACTGAGATTTCTACTCTGCAAATGATTTTGCCTTCAACCCTTTTCCTCCAATATCCTTATTTTGCTGTTGGAAGTTCCTTAACCTTGAAGGGGCTTAACAATAGTTATTTATATCTCTTCATTGTTTATAAATCTGTCCCAGATAGGCACTGGAGCACAGAGGTCAATTCATATTTCACATAATTCAATATATTTCTTTTTATTTCTCTACTGAGCAGGAAAAAAAAAAACTAACTCTCAGGACTGTAATCTCTTTTTTTTTAATGGGTCATTAGCGATTTACAAGGGTTTGGATGTTTTCTTTTTTTTCTCCCTGAAAGAGGGGAAATAAAGCTTTTCATGGATTCTCTTCTTGGCTGGCCTTCTCAGAACACTAATATAAAAAAACTTATGTTGTCAATAAACAAATGCAAACCCAACTCTCACCTTGGCTGACTATGTCCTTTACCATCACATCCTTCACCACGGCCTCTACCCTTTTTATCCACCAACTCAAAAGACTCACTCTCTAAACCATTCTAGTCCCATGTCTAGTCCCATGTCTTTAGCTCCTTCATTTATGATGTGTGGGCACATGCATACATGCATGCACACATAGACACACACACATATTCTCCAAGGCCACGATGGATGCCACCCTATGCCAAAAGACTTTCTACTTCAGCTAGGGCTGCCACTCCAGGCTGACCACACATGTATAAAACAGCATCTACTTCTTTGAGGTTGAATCCTAGCTAGAAGTTCTTTACACATATCTGTCTCCCCAAATAGATGTCAAATGACAAATTCCTTGATGAAGGAAGTTATGTACTGTTTCATCATTTATATCAATGCAAAATAAATTACCATACATACTTGAGTATAAACAGACCCAAATATCAGCTGAGGCAAAACTGCATTAAACATGTGCTGAAAAACTCAGCCTATACTCAAATATATATATGGTATACTAAGCTTTACAATAGGTTCTTAGTTTTATTCATGCCTATACATGCTGATATTTATTGAGAAAATTTTGAAACCAATCAGCTTTGGGTAAATATTTTAGTTAGGCATTATGTTAATTAATTTCCAAAGGTATCCTATATTTAAGTAGTGTCATTATCATCCACACTTTACACAGGAAGAAATAAAATCCTAGTATTTAAGTAAACTTGCCGATACTAGACAGTTAGTAAAAATGGGATTTGGATCTGAGTAATTAATTGTACTCATGGCCCAAGTTTCTGTCAATTCAAGGATCTCAGTGCACCTTCCACTTGACTGTCTCAGTTACCTAGTACTGTTGTGACAAAAGATACCACGAGTGGGTAGTTTCAAAGAACAAAAATTCATTTTCTCACAGTTCTGCAGAGTAGCATCCAAATTTGGATCTCAGTAATGTTAATTACTTCTGCGAGTTTCTCTCTGAAATTTCTGATGACCATTGGAAGTCCTTGACATTTCTTTCCTTGTAGACAAGTTCTCACATAGCACCTGTATTTCTCTTGTCTGTATGTCTCTATTCTGCTCTTTTTATGATCAACTCTATTTTGGCATGGCATCATTAACAAATCTCTATTTCCAAGCAGAGTCAGGTATTAAAACTTCAATATTTATTTTGGAAGAATACCATTCACAACAGTTTCTAAATCAATTTAAATGCAATTCAAGAAGAACATAGAAGTTCTTTTTTTTTTTAATTGAAGTCATTTTCTTGGGGGCTGTACAGCTCTTATCACAATGTATACATCAACCCAGTGTGTCAAGCATATTTTTACATTTGTTGCCATCATCATATTCAAGACATTTTCTTTCTACTAGAGTCCTTGGTTTCAGCTTCTCATTTTCTCCCTCCCTCTCCTGCCATCTCTCCCTCATGAACCCTTGTTAATTTCTAAAAAAAAATTTCCTGTCTTACACTGACAGGTCTCCCTTCACTCATTTTTCTGTTGTTCCTCCCCCCAGGGGAGAGGGTTATCTATAGACCTTTGTAATCAGTTCCTCCTTTCTCCCCCTTACCCTCCTGGTATCATTACTCTAAACTTTGGTCCTGAGGGGCTTATCTATCCTAGATTCCCTGTGTTTCCAGCTTTTATCTGTTTCAGTGTACATGCTCTGATATAGCTGAGATTATAAGGAACAATTGGGGTCATGATAGTGGAAGGAGGAAACTTTAAAGAACTAGAGGAAAGTTGTATAGTTCATCTGTGTTATACTGAGCTCATCTCTTCCTTGTGATCCTTCTGTAAAGGATGTCAAATTTTCTACAGCTGAGTTTTGGATCGCCACTCCATATCCCCCTCATTCACATTGATACGATTTTTTGTTCTGTCTTTGATGCCTGACACCTGATTCTGTCAACACCTCATGACCACACAGACTGTGTGCTTCTTCCATGTCAATATTTTTTGCTTCTCAGCTAGATGACCGCCTGTTTATCTTCAAGCCTTTAAGATCCCAGATATTATATCTTTTGATAGCCAGACGCCATCAGCTTTCTTCACCACATTTTTTTGTACACCTATTTTGTCTTCGGCAGTTGTATCAGGAAGTTGAGCATCATGGAAAGCCAGGTTATCAGAACAATGTGTTTTTGTGTTGAGGGAGTACTTGAGAAGAGGCCCAATGTCTGTCTGCTACTTTAATACTGAACATATAAATATACATACATAGATCTATTTCTCTGTCATCATATGTAAATATATTTACATATATACATTTCTTTATTTAAACCTCTATAAATACCCATTTGCCTTCTCATGCTTTCCCTATTTCCTTACTTCCCTCTTCACCCACTATCATGTTTGCCCTTCATTCAAGTTTCAGTAACTCCTCTTGATTACATTGCTCTTCATCAGCCCTACCAGGTGACATTAGACTATTTATTGTTCCCCTTGTCCCTGGGTTTATTAACACCCACTGCCTTTCCCCCAACTCCCACATTCTTGTGCACCAACCCCCCACCCCTGAACTGTTGGTTCCATTGTTTCTCCTCCGGATTGTTTATCCTATCATATATATATATATATATATATATATATATATATATATATATATATATATATATAAAGGCATGCAGAGACAATAATAAGCACAAAAACAAGACAGAGAAAAACAAAACAACAACAAGAAATAAAACAAAAATGATAAAAACCCAATGACAAAAAAAAGAAAAGTATGTAAATAGTTCCAGGTCTGTTTGTTGACCTTTAGGAGTGTTTTCCAGTCCAGTCTGATGGGTTGCCATGCCCTGACCTCAAAGTCTATTTTTGGTATTCCCTGGGAACTCCATTGCTTTGCTCCCCTTGATGCTCAGTTGCTTTCCCTTAGGTTTTTGACCCAGTGTGGTGAGGTCCTATCAGGTACAATTCCCACACTGTGCCTCCAGTGTTGTCCCTCCTGGTGCTATGGGTCAGTGAGAGACGTCACATCTCATTGTGGGGCCAGCCCAATAGCCTTCTCTGTGCATTGGCTGCTCTGAGCAGGAATATCATCCTCGGGGCTTATGGGATAGGATGTGTTCCCCACTCTCTCCTTTTTTCATTTGCTCCTGTATACTCTGATCAGATGTGCCTCTATCCCCAGCTGTAGCTTCAGTGCTGTCCTTTGAAGTGAATTCTTCTGGGGAAGAGGGTGGGGTGTCCATGTGTTTGGGATTGAGGCTGGCCCCACAGACCTCTGTATAAGCTCCCTGCTTCATGCTGATTGTATTCACTTCTTGGCACCGCAGATTAAAGTCTGGCCCCACTCTCCCTCCTGTAGACATATAAAAAACATCCTCACCTCGAGTGGGTTAATACCCTGTTCCCCTATTATCCATATTCTTTCTTTCTTTATCTTCCCCTCCCTTTTTAGTTGGCTGCCATATATATCCCTAGATTGGGTCTTGTCCTTGCCATAGTACCTGGACCTCATCCCAGGAATGTATGGATACAGCAGCTTTTCCCCTATAACCCTTTTGCATTTTTAAGTTTACCTCAGCGGACTTGTGTTGTACTTGTCCTTTTGTGCTTGTCTTTCTTCTCTTACCATAGTTTCTTCTAGTTCAGGAGTTCTCAACCTATGGATCGTGACCCTTTACAACAGTAGCAAAATTAGTGATGAAGTAACAATGAAAATAATTTTATGGCCCCAATGTGGATACTCCCGGGAGGTCCCGAGCTCTGTCCAGGTGGCATGGAGGAGCAGAGGGCCCAGGGACCTGTGATGTATGGTCCTTTTCCACAATGTCGGAGATCAAACCGGGCCTTGAGCCTGCGCCAGCATATTCCTACAGCTTCTCAGAGTCCCATTAACAATGACTGAGGAGACAAACCATGCAGGAAACATGTCAGAAAAAAAAAAGAATTTTATGGTTGGGGGATCAACACAACAGGAGGAACAGTATTAAAAGGTCATGGAATTCAGGAGGTTCTTCTCATGAGACAATATGTTTCATGCATTCTTCACTGCTTTTTAGGGATGCATATTACTCCATTGTGTGTATGCACCACAGTTTTGTAATTCACTCATCTGTTGATGGAAATTTGGGCTGTTTTCAACTCTTTGCTTGTGAACTGTGCCACAATGAACATTGGAGCACATATGTCTGGCCATGCTTCTTGTCTCTTCTGGGTATATACCCAGTAGGAAGTTTGCTGGGTTGTACAGTAGCTCAGTTTTCATTTATTTTAGACATTCCCAAATCGATTTCCATAGTGACTCTACTTACTTTTAGGTCCACCAGCAGTGGAGGAAAGTTCTACCTCACCACACCCTCTCCAACACTTGTTGCTTTTTAATTTTCTGGATTGGGCTATATTTGAGGTGTTGAGTGGTATCTCAAAGTTGTTTTCATTTATATTTCTCTTATAGCTATTGATCGAGAACATTTTCTCATATGCTTATTGGCCATTCAGATTTCTGCCTTTGTAAAACTTCTGTTCAGGTCCTTTGTCCACCTCCTCAGTGGACAATTAGTTTTTTTTCTTGGTGTAAGCCAGCTGAGAATTATGGGTTTTAGAAATAAGGCCTTTGTCTGATGTGTCACTGCTTAAGATATTTTCCCAGTGTGTGACTCTCTTATTACTCTCTTAACGTACTCTCTTTTTATGTACATAAATGTTTTATCTTTAGTATATCCCACTTGTCAAATTGTGCCCCATCTGTATTTGTGTACCTTTGGGTTTCCAATAGCCTATGGATTCCCTGTGCCAAGGTTCTCAGATGTGTCCCAACTCCTTCATTGATGGCCCTAATAGTTTGGGATTTCAACTCAAAGTTTTTGATCCACCTTGAGTTTATTCTAGTGCATGGAGTGAGGTTAGAATCCTGCTTCATTCTTCTGCAGGTAAATATCCATTTTTTACAGTCCCAATTGTTAAATGGGGCATTTAATTCCCATTTGATACGTTGGGGCCCTTATCTAAGATCAGATGTCTGTATGCTGGTGATTTTATTTACGGGGTTTCAGTTCTTTTCTATTGGTCTGAGTATCTGTCATTATACCAATATCATGCTATTTTGACCTCTGTGCTATATTATAGGTGCTAAAGTCAGGTAAAACAAGCACTCCCACTGTGTCATTCTTTGTAAGGAGCTCTCTTTTAATTCTGAGTTTCTTCCTTCTCCACATGAAGTTGGTAGTAATATTTTCCAATTCTTTGAAGAAATATGATGGCATTTGTATTGGGATAGCATTAAGCTTATATAATAGCTTGGGTAGAACTGACATCTTTACTGTATTCAGTCTTCCAACCCACAAACATGGAATATTCTTCCATTTGTGAGTTTACTCTGGGTTTCTTGTAATTGTTTTCTGTAGTTTCTCTCATACAAATCTTTTGCTTTTTTTAATCAGGTATATCCCTAGATATTTCGATTTGTGCTTGGCTTATGTGAAGGGTATTACCTTTTTTATCCCCTCTTCCATGGTCCTGTCCAATGTCTATAGCAGTCTGATAGACTTCTGGTTATTGACTTGTATCCTGTCACTCTGCCATATTCCTCTATTGCTTCCAACACTCCACTTGGGGAAGTTTTGGGATTTTCCATATATAAATCTGCAAATAATGATGGTTTCACCTCTCTTTTCCAAGAGAATAATTTTGATGTCTTTTCTTTGTCTCATGTTGTTAGCTAGGATCTCCAAGATACTGATAGATAAGAGTGTTAAATAAACATGGTAAATAAGAATGTTAAATAAACAAGGGGCATCCTTGTCTGATTCCCTTTTTCAGTGGGATTATTTTTGTCATTTCTCCATGGGTTTTCATATATAGCTTGAATTATCTTGAGGAATTTTCCTTTCATTTCTCTATTCTTGAGTGCCTTAAACAGGAATTCGTGTTAGATATTGCTGAATGCCTTTTCTGCATCTATCGATATTATCATGTGGGTCTTATAATTTTTCAAGTCAGTATGACATATAATACTAACGGTCTTTCATATATTGACCCATTCCTGCAATGGTATGAATCCCACTTAGTCATGGTAAATTGTTTGTTTTATATACTTTTGTACTCTATTGGCCAGTATGTTGTTATGAATTTTGGCATCAGTGTTCATTAGGGATAAAGGTCTGTAGTTCTCAATTTTTGTGGGATCCTTGCCTGGTTTAAGTGTCAGAGTTATACAAGCATCATAGAAAGCGTTTTAAGAGAGTTTGTGTAGGATTCTTGTCATTTCTTGCATAAAAGCATGATAGAATTCTCCTGTGAAGCCATCTGGTCCAGGGGATTTTTTGTTGGTAATTCTTTGATAACCTTGTCTGTTTCTTCTATTGCCATAAGTCTGTTGATATTCTTGACGTCCATCATGGATAGTCTAAGGAGGAATGGTTTCTCTATATATTTGTCCATGTCTCCCATGTTGTTGAATTTGTTAGTTGTACTGTGTAATTATTCTTTTGCTTTCATTAGGGTCCTGTAATGTCCCCCCTCCCCCCATTTCATCCCTTATCCTTGCTACTGAAATTTATTTCCTTCCTTTTCTTGGTTAGGTTTCCTGTGGTCTGTTGATTTGGTTAATCCTTTCAAAGGACCAACTTTCAGCTACATTAATTCTTTCCATAGTTCTTTTGTTTTTATTCTCATGAATCTCAGTCCTGCTTTTTTTATTACTTTTTTATCATAGGACTGTCCTATTACTCTGCAAGTGTTGTGTCAGCATATCAATCATAAATCTGTCTTCCTTTTTCATGTGTCCATATATTGCTATCAAAGTTCCTTTGATAACTGCATGTGCTGTGTCTCAAAGGTTTTGGTACATCATGTTCTCATTCTCATTGGTTTCTAGAAACTTCCTGATTTAATCTCTGATCTGAGTCAATGCCATCTCCTTTTGTGACAGTGATTCAGTCTCCAATTGTTTGCCCTTGTTTTCTTAATTGTCCTTTTGTTGATTTCAAACCTTATGCCGTAGTGGTCAAAGAGAAATCTGTATGACCTCTGCACTTGAATTTATATAAATTCAACTTGTGTCCCAGCATGTGGTATATTTTCGAGTATGAGCCATGTGAGCTCAAAAAGAATATGACTTTTTTGCATTTGGATGAAGATCTCTGAAAATATCTATCAGATCAAGTTGTCTAATCATAATGTCTAAATCAGTGACCTCCTTTTAAGGTTTTTTCCCTATGATCTATCTTTCTTGGATTAAAGTCGCCTGCTGTAATTGTTGAGCCTGTGATTTCTTTTTTCATCTTTTGGAGTGTTTGATGAATTTTGCGGGTCTCTCCTTGGGTATATATATATTTATTATGCTCACTGTTTCTTGGCTACTCGTCCCTTGTGCATTATATAGAGCCCCTCCTTATCTCTTGTTATGGTTTTTACCTTGAGATCAATTTTATCTGGGACTAGGATTGCAATCCATGCTTTTTTTGAATAGCCATTTGCGTAGTTTATTTTCCTCCAGCCTTTAATTCTCAGTCTGTTTGAGTCTGTAATCTTAAGGTGTGTCTTCTGTAGGCAGCAGATTGACAGGCTGCATTTTCTAAGCCAGCTCATCTGCGACCACCAAGAACATGAAGATGGATATGATAGACAGACTGTCCTCCATCTGAACCTACATTCACCACCATTCGATAACCCTTGTTCAGGCCCAGATCAGCTGCACATTTCTTGCCAACAATCATTACAGTTCTAAGGAGACTTTCATCATCATCTTCTGCAATAGAAATCTGAGAAAAGTATTTCTTAGGTATCACCAGAAAATGTATTGGTGCTTCTGGGAAAATGTCATGAAAAGCAAGGCACTGGCCATCCTCAAAAATTATTTTGGCTGGGATTTCTTTGCGGATGAGCATGCTGAAGATTGTGTCACCACCAGGTTGGAGAACCTGAGCCTTGGCGATCTCATCTGCCATCTTGACCTCCCCTCCTGCGCCACCACTCTGGGCGCCAGTTTTGCATTATTTTCCTTTAATTTTTGGAATATGCTACATCACTCTCTCCTCTTTTTCATAGTGTCTGCTGGTAGGCCTGAGCATATTCTTATTTGGGCACCTATATACTTGACTACTTGTTTTTTTTTTTCCCTAGCTATTCTCATGATTTTCTCCTTTACCTCAAAATTTGAGAGTTTAATTATTATATACCTTGGTGACTTTGGGGGAGGTGGGAAAGATTCAGTCTAGCTGGCATTCTTAATGGTTGACTGGTTTTAATTCATTAAGATGGTGAAGATTTCCTCTAAGAAATTCTTCTAAGAATTCTCTCACTATTTTTGACATTGAAGTCTTTGTTGTGTCTTGTTCAGGTAGTCCAATTATTCTAATGTTCCTCTTCATAACATTAGATATGATTTTCAGATTTTCTTCAGCTTCTCTGATTATCTTATTTGACCGCCTTTCACATTTGTTGAAGTCTGCCTGGTTATTCTCTAGGTCATTGTTGTGGTTCTATGCCTCCTCAAATTTGTTGGTAATGTCTGTCAATTTGCTACTGGCTATTGTTTTCTCATACCTTAAATCTTGTATTTATTTTTTGGTGTGTGGTCTTTATCTCCTTTATCATTTCATCCTTTTTCTGTATTATTTCCTTCATATCCTGCATGATTCCAGTGAGCATTCTGAAAATTTATTTCTATGGCAGATCCATGTCTGCTTCTTCTATGCACATTTTTAGATTCAAGCCTTCTTCTGACATTATCTTCTGTTTCTTCTACGTCTTCATATAGGTCATAGGGCCTGATTGTTGTTTGCATTGTATTGTTTTGGAGGAGCCTGGTGCCATTTTCCAGAGATTCGAAGAGCATTGGGATCTCTCTTTGGGAGACTTGAAGGAATGCTTCTTCAAACTGCCTGCCACTTACTGCATTGTCAGGCTGCTTTACCCCCTGTGATTTCACACTTTCCCTAGCCAACCATCATTCCGTTATTTGGAGGGCAAGTTGGCTGTTCCTCTCTGAGGATGCTGGTGGGTGTGGACATGCAAGGATGCCACTGCCCAAGATGATCTCACAGAAATCCATGGTGGTGTGGCCCTTGTTGGCTTGCGGTGTCTCAGAGGGCATGCAGGGATGTCTGCTGCAATGGGAGTGCCACAAGGGTGTAGGTAGGTGTACCCACTTTGATGTAGAGCAACACAGATGGTGAGCAGAATTTCTCAAGTTGGTTAGATCACTGCATAGGTCAGGCAGAGGTTCCTACAGCAGCGGGAAGCACTGGAGATATTGGCAGAGCTGCCTTAGGACTGTGTAAGTCACTAAGGCAGGTGGTAGGAAGTTCTCAGCCATGTGGGACCTCGGAGGACAGGCAGAGTTTCCCCCAGCCATGTGGAACACCATGGAAGGTGGACAGAGGTTGCCCCAGCCAACTCAAGCACCCCAAAGGGCAGGCAGGAGTTCCTACAGCCACTTAAAAGGTCTTGGAGGGTCAGAGTGAGTTCCACTGCAGCAAAAGTTGGGTGGGATTTTCCCAGCCATGTGTTATGCTGCAAAGGGTGGGAACTCCCTCAGCTGGGCACATCATGGGTGTAATTGCTGCAGGTGAAGGGGAATGGCCTGGATACCAGCAATGGCTCGTGAGAGAAAAGAGAAGAGAAAAATGGGGAATAAAAAGAAACAGCTGGCCAAGAAAGGGGCAGGAGTGGATGCATGGCGGGTGAAACAAAAGGAAAGATATATCTGAGTTATAATCACCTGACTGTGGGCTGGAGGGGTTTAAACCCTGCCCAGAGGTGGCATTAAGCTGTGGCTGTGTTGACATAAAAATCTTAGGCCCCCCAAAGGACCCTGACTCTGGCTGAGACTGTGCCAGTACTAAGGTTAAGCTTTTGCAGGCCCTCAGAGGAGTAAGCCAAAAGCCCACAGCTCCTCAAAACCTAGTGAATCTCTGTCTACTTATCTTGATGATCCTCCTCCTGTGATCTGGTAGTGTGGAACTTCCTCACAACTGCTCTCCTGTGTTGATTTCTGTGGAATCTCTCTGGTATGTGCTATTCATTTGCCATCTTGCCAGAAGTTAACTTTATTTCTTTATTGAGATCAGACTAAAGCTTTATAACGCACTAAAGAAAAACATTATTTTTGGTTTTTCAAAGTAAATGGCAACCATTCTTTAGGATTTTATTTTTCAGACACTAAAACCTGGACTTTCTTACAACAATAATTGTATTCATTAATCACAATAAACCACTATTTCTTAGCATGGTTCCACCATACAGAGTAACAGGAAACTAACTACTAATTTTTTTCACTCAAGAATATAATATTCAAACATAAAAAGGGAAACTGTATGCTTTTTTAAATTCTTTATATTTATTTTATTAATTTCTTTGAAAACCAGCTCAAAATGAGGATACACGCTGTGTTTATATGGTAACATCTCTGAAAGGGACTTTTAAAAAATATGTTGACCATCAATCAATTAATTGAGTTATGCATGTTTTCTTTGTGCTTCTATATTTTTTCATGTTCCTATTTATTATGAACAACTTCCCAGAATTAGGTAAATCCATTGAAAAACATGATTCCTAGATGTTCTCTTGTCCTTCCAGTTCATTTTCCACGTTGTTGCTTCCTAAATTGCCACTTTGGATGAAAAGAAATTTATTTTTACTACTATCTATAACCTCACACAAAAAATTAGCACAAAATGGATCATGGATCTAAAGTAAAACCTAAGCTATACATTTTCTAGAATAAAAGGTATGATAAGCTCTTTATAGCTTTAGTCAGAAGTGTTTCTTAGGAAACACTCAACTTAAAGTAGAATCCCAAAAGGGAAAAAATTATAAATGCACTCACCAAAATAAAATTTTAAAAAAAATTTTTTTTATTCCACAGGGACTAGCTAAAGAATTAAAAGGCAAGCCACAGATTTAGAGAAAATATTTGTAAAGCCTTTATATAGTCAAAATGCATATCTGGAGTATATGAAACACTTTCAAAATGCAAGACTAAGAAAGCAAGCAACATAATCAAATTAGTTGTGCAATCGTTTTGAGACCTAGTTCACAAAAAGAGATATATGAATATCAAAAAAGTACATGAAGAGATATCCAATACCATTAGTCACTTTGTAAAACTAATAAAAATTATGGTATAATACACATACATACTTATAAGAGTATTTAATGTTAAAAATAGAGGAACAAAAAGAAACAAAAACTGACAATACCAAGTGCTAACAAAGATACAGAACAATTAGAACTCTTTGCTATCATTTGCTTGGAATGCAAAAGGGTACAGGCACTTTGGAAACCAGTTTGAGCATTTCTTATAAAGTTAAATATACATTCATCACATGACTCATCAGCTCCATTCCTATGCATTTAGTTAAGAGAAAAGAAAACTTAGGTTCATGTAAAACCTTATGACTAAATGTTCAAAGCAGCTTTGCAAAGAATCATCAAGAGCTAAAGTAATCTAAATGTACCCAATTGTAAAAAGATGTTGTGAAACCCATGGTACATATCCACTCAATGGAATATTACTACTCAACAGTAAAAGGGACTAGATTTTAACCACGTGCCAAATGGATAGATTTAAAATACATTCTACCAAATTAGAAGAGCCAGATTAAAAAGGTTATATATTATATGATTTATTTTAATTACATGATCTCATATACATGACATTCTGGAAGAGATACGATTTCAGAAACAGAAATCGAATTAGTGCTTCCCGGGATGGGAAAAGGATTCACTCCAAATGGACAGCAAGAAGGAATTTTTTTAAGAAGAAATCTTTTAAAGTGATGGTAAGGGTTGTTACATAACTAGATGCATTTGTCAAAACTCAGAACTGCACAACTGAAAGGGAAAATTTTACTGCATCACTGATGGAATGAGTCCTTAAGTTTTAGACTAGGACTCAAGACCCTTCCTGTCTGGTCTCCCTTTATCTCTACAGTTTCTTCTTTTTCCAATATTCCAAGCCAAACCAAACTCACTGACATCAAGTCCATGCCGACTCACATAGGACAGGGTAGAAGTGCCCCTTTTGAGTTTCCAAGACTGTGCACTGTTTCAAGACTGTACACTGTCAGAACACTCCAGAGCCTTACCAGCTCCTTTGTTTTTCCTTCCTTCTGTCAGTCATTTTTCAAGTACCTCTTCCAAAACCAGGCTCGTTGCCACCAAGTCGATTCTGATGAATAACAACCTTAGTATATAAGGTAGAATCGCCCTTGTGGGTTTCTGAGACTGCCGCTGTTGATGAATGTAGAATGCCCCGTCTTTCTCCCGCAGACTGGCTGGTGGCGTCACCGCTGACCTCGTGGCTCACAGCTCAGCACGGAACCACTACACCATTAAGGCTCCTTCCAAAATGCAGACAATTCAAAAGGCTTATGGATTTTTATACCTGTGGCTACCTTGCTTTTCTCTCCCTATGCCCCATTATATACATCTAAAACTCCAACCCGGTTGAATTGCTTGCAATTCCACCAAATGTCCTAGGTTATTTTAAGTCTCCCTGCATTTGTGCATATTTTGCCTAGAATATTCTTTCTCCTTCTCAGCCTCTCTTATGTAAGCCTGGCAAACATCCACTGGTCTTTTAAAATTCTGATCTAATGCTACCCCCCAAGAAACTTTTTCAGAAGCTTCTGCAGGAGAAATAGTCTCTTGCCTTATGTTCTACTGTGCCATGCATATATGTCCATCATGGCATTTAAAATGTCTCTGCATTTGTTAACATATCTTTTAAAAGCTGCTTAAAGTCAAGGACTCTCTTAGGCACTTTGGATTTCCCCTGCCTATCGGTTGCTAACCACAAAGTCAGCAGTTTAAATCCACCTGCTGCTCTGCTCGAGAAAAATGGGGCTCTTACTCTCATGAAGAATTACAGTCTTGGAACCCACAGGGGCAATTTTATCCATATATATACATATATATATATGGTTGTTCTGCATCAGAATCAGCTTGGTGGTGGTGAGTTTGGTTCTAGAATAGATGCCTGATAAATGACTGACAGGGAAAACATAAGAAGGGAAAAAAATGAGCTGATAAATATTTTCTAGAATGCCCTACAGTACACTTTTTGTTATTTGTTGCCACTAAGAAGACCTTTGGCTAACAAGGAATCCAGGCACAACAGGATCTACTATGATCCATGGTAGATGCACATAGCCAGGCTTCTTTCCCTAGTCAGGAAGCTGTGCAGCATCACTGCAACATAAAAGTCGCCCCTGACAAAAGAGGCACATGAGTAGTTTTGGCTGGGTCTTCTGCCTGGAAGACAAGAATTTTACCATGAAACCACCACTGCCATTCACAGTCCAATTACTCAAGGCCAAGCCTAATACCATTGCTTTGATTCTGGCTTGTAGTGATTTTATAGGAGAGAATATTACTGTTCCATCAGGTTTCTCAGACTTGCACATCTTTAGGGGAGCTGACAGCCTCTTTTTTCTCCCATAGAGCAGCTAGTGGACTTGAACCACCAATTTATGGTTAGAAGTCCAATATGTACACTGACTGGGTGAACTGTAAATTGTTTTTCAAATATATATTCAACATTATTGTGACTTTCTACACATAGTCAAACACCTCACAGGATTGACCTACTAGGTTGAAGGTCTTGAGACTATAATCTTTTGATCATTAGGTACAACATAGTTCAAGATAATGATCTACATTCTCATTGGCTGGCTAGTATCCAGGGGCTCCAAAGATACCATTATGGTCCCTTCCCATTGGAAGTAAAATAAAATGAAGGAAATCAAAGACAAAGAAGAAGCTGGTCCTCAGAACTAATAGCCCACATGAACCATGGCCTCTTCTAATCTGAGAACTACATAGGACCTCACTGTCACTATCATTCACTATGACCAGTTAGACAATAGAAGGTCAAAAGAGAATGGGAAAAAAATGTAGTGATAAATAAAAATTATTTTTTAAGACTAAGCTGCCAGTATTGAGTAGAGGAATCCCAACAATTATTGTTGTTGCTGTTGTGTGTCAGTTACTGAGTTGGTAAACCCATGTACAGCAGAATGGAACACAATTATTATGTTAGAGCCCATTGGTGCAGGCACTGTTTCAGTTCATCTTGTCAAGGGTAGTCCTCTTCTTTGCCAACCTATTTTGCCAAGATGATGTCCTTCTTCAAGGACATGTCTCTCGTGATACCATGTCCTAGTTACATAAAATGAAGTCTCATCATCCTTTCTTCTAAGGAACATTCTGGCTGTGTTTCTTCCAAGGCAGATTTAGCAGTCCATGGCACTTTCACAGAACTACATTGTCAGGGAGCTGCCAGAAGTGCAAGCCAGATTCAGAAGACCCTGAAGCAAGGAATATCATTACCGATTTCAGATGGACTTTGGCTTGAAGGAAAGAATACTGAAAAGATATTTACTTGTGTTTCATTGTGTTTCACTTGTGTTTCATAGGCCAAGGCATTCGACTGTGTGGACCATAATAAACTGTGCATAACCTTGAGAAGAATGGGAATTCCAGAAAACTTCATTGTGTTCATTTGGAATTTGTACATAGATTAATAGGCAGTTATATGAACATAACAAGGGAATGCTGCATAGTTTAAAATCAGGAAAGGTGTCCATCAATCTGCATGCTGAGAAAATCCTCTGAGAAACTGGGTTATATGAAGAAGCATGCCACATCAGGATTGGAGGAATGCTTCTTAACAACCTGCAATATATAGCTAACACAACATTGCTTGCTGAAATTGAGAAGGACTTGAAGCACTTGGTGATGAAGATGAAGGACTGTAGCCTTCAGTATGGATTATAACTCAATGTAAGAAAAAGCAAACTCCTCTCAACAACATCCTGATAAATGGAGAAAGGGGTGAAATTGTCAAGGATTTTGTCTTATGTGGACAGAATTACTTGAAAAGGAATTAGTGCTATTTACTTCCACAACCAATGCTTGGGGACACAGCAGTCAAGAGATAAAAAAGACATGTTGTATTACATAAATCTGGTGCAAAAGAACTCTTTAGAGTATTAAAGAGCAGGGATGTTGTTCTACAGACTAAGGTGCACCTGTCCCAAACCATGGCATTTTCCTTTGCCTCAGATGCTTGTGAAAGTGGCACATTGAATAAGGAAGAACATAGAAGAAATGATGCATTTGAATTGTGATGCTGGAGAATATAGAAAGTACCATGGACTGCTAAAAGGGCAAACAGATCTGTACTAGAAGAAGTGCTCCTTAAAGGTAAGCATGGCAAGACTTTATCTTGCATTCTTTGAACAGATTGTCAGGAGGAACCACTCCTGGCGAAGGACATCATGTTTGGTGAAGTGGAGGTACAGCAAAGAGAGGGAGGCCCTCGACCAGACGGACTGATAGTGTTGTGACGGGGGCTCAGGCAGGGGAACGACTATGAGAGTGGCGCAGGACCATGGGGGTGCTTCTTTCTGTTGTGCTTAAGGTTACTATGGATCTGAGCCGATTTGGGGCCACTGAGCAACGACAACAAAGATACTTTCAAGATTCTCCATCAGCATCACAATACACATGTATCAATTCCTTTTTTGGCCTCCCTTGCTCTATGTCCAACTTTCACATGCATTTGAGGGCATTGAAAATGCCAGGACTTGGGTCAGGTGCACAGTGATCCTCACAGTAACATCTTTGCTTTTGAGCATTTTCAAACACCCTTTAACCTGGAACTGAGGCCATGCCCGGAGTTCACCTTTTACTAAAGGAAGAGATCTGCCTGTAAGATAAGCAGTGTTACCATGAGGGATGTGCAACTTTGAACAGCCACCTACTGAGATGGAGAATGCGGCATTTACCCAAAAGTAAAAATGAGAAGGCAAGGAGGGATGAGGAAGTTGGATCAATGGAAGCACAACAAACAGAACGGAAATAATGAGAATGCTAACACACTGACAAAATTATAACCAACGTCTTCGGAAATTTTGTATAAAATTAGACAAATTCTCTTAAATGGAAATCTCTCTGGACCCTAATATGGTGCCTAAAAAAGACAGCTATTATATCTTGTATATAATATTATATTGTATTATAGACAATATTGATACAACTGTATATCTATATAAATATAAGGAGGACCAATAAATACAAATCTTATTCAAACACGCACTGACCATGAAAGTGAGTGATGAAGAAATTGAAAAATTCTTCATATTTCTTAAGTCTGATATCTATCAAATATGGCATCAAGATGAACTGAAAACTACTGGTGAGAGGAGTGCAAAAGTAAGCAACAATGAGAAAGGATCAATAGTTGGAAACTGTGACCATGATGGTAGACATGAAGCTGGAAATTACATGATAGAATTCTGCAAGGCCAATAACTTCTTTGTTGTAAATACCTTTTTGCAACAAAATAAGTGGCGACCTTACAAATGTCCCTCACAAGATGGAATAAAGAGGAATTGAATCGACAACATCTATAGGAAAAAGCAATGAAGTCACTCAACAGCAGCCAATACAAGGTCAGGGGACAATTGTGGAATGGATCAATTGCTGAAAATGAAGAAAAAAAATGAAGCTGCATAAAATTAAATCCATGAGATCCAAAATGCAATCTTGGGTATATCCCATCCGAATTTAGAGAATATATGTAAAGAAGAGATTTGATGCATCGAACACTTTATAGAAGACCAGAGAAGTTGTGAGATTATGTCAAAAACATTATGCATGAAAAAACCTAAAGGTTATTAAAAATATAGAAAAGGAAAAGTTGAAGTGCATGTCAGAAGAGGCTCTTGAATATAGACAATCATTGTTAATGAAAGAAGTGATGAAATAAAAGAGCTAACCATAAAATTTCAAAAAGCAGTTCAATAAGAAAAATAAAGCATTATAATGAAGTGTGCAAAGACCTGGAGTTAGAAAACCAAAAGGAAAGAAAACACCCAGTATATTTCATGCTGAGAGAGCTGAAAGCAAAATGCAAGCCACCAGTTGCAATATTTAATGATGCTATGGGCAAAATGTTGAATAATTCGGGAAGTATCAAAAGGAGATGGAAAGAATACAAAGTCACTATATCAAAAGGAATTGGTCAACATGTCAATGGTTTCAAGAGGCAGTAAATGATTTTAAAAAACAATAGTACTGCTTGACTCTGGGAAGATGGCGGCCAGATAGGAAGCCCATGCCCGGAGCTCCTGGAGATGGGTGAGTGGGGGTGACACGGGAAAGGGTGGGGCTGTCAAATTGGGTTTTGTGACTCCAGGAAAGCTCAGAGCCTCCTCTGAACCAGGAGCCGGCGCGACCCGCACGCCCGCGCTCCCCACGGACGCGGGCACAGACGCCGCCTGTACATCCAGGGCGCCGCTCTGCGACCCTGAGATCTGGGACCCGCAGTTAATCAGCGCCAGCGCGCGCAATCGCTGACCAGTCCTCCCCACCCCAAGGTGCCCAGGGGACACTCCACGCAGACCCACACCTCTCGCTCCCCACCCCCAGGGACTCCTGTGTCCCCAGCACAACGGAGGGCCAGCCCCTCCCCCATCCCGGAGGCCCCCGCCCAGGCGCACCTTAAGGGCACCACCACTGCCCAGGATAAGATCAAGCCATCCCCTAAACCCAAGCCTGCCCACCCGGGCCACACTTTCTAACAGGAGCAGAAGGAACACCCGCACTCCCCACAGTCGCTGGCGCTCCTCACAGACGCTGCCTGTTCAGGGCGCCTGCCCCAAACCCTGCGACAGAGAGGCCCGGTTTACATTGTCTACTGGGTAAACAGCCAGCCCATCCTCCTCACCCCAGAGTACTAGAGGATTTTTTCCCACCTATCTGTGGCAAGTGCCCCTAGCCAGGAACAGACCACCCAACTCCCACCCCATCCCCTAAACCCACTCCCCTGCTCAGCCAACACACTCCATCAGATCTGCAAGGCTTAGCTGCAAACAGTTCCTGAGGGAAGCAATAATATATAAGACCAGCCTCCTAAAGAGAGACCCCAGGGCCACAAAACACCAAGGAAAATGCCACCTAATACGAATAAATCAAACAAAAAACAGCTAGCAGCTTCCACAGTATCAAGAAAAGAGAAACTGGATCAGATGTAAGAAGATCAGCTGGACCTAACAGCAATCATAGAAAATGCGGAGATCGATCAACCACAGAAAGAAATCTTCAAGATGTTACTAACACGTATGCAGCTCTTGAGCGACGCATTAAAGAAAAAAGAAGAATTGATATAGGAGATAAAGGCTACACACCAAAGGGAAATCCAAGAACTAAAGAGTGAGCTAACAAAAACTAATAGTAAGCTCTCAGATTTCGGCCAGAGAATGGAGGAGGCAGAAAACAGGACAAGTGACCTAGAGGACTCACAAGTAGAAATTAATAAGTGGGAGAAAAAATCTAACAAGTCTATGAGAGAAGCAGAAGAAAATATTAGATGCCTGGCTGATA
>PVJH01022318.1:0-36909 GCA_004026705.1 Nesogale talazaci | reverse complement strand
GGATCTACATAAGGTGGCACTATTGGAAAGGTGATGTCCTGCTAACCACAAAATCAGTGGGTCAAAACCACCAGATGAAAGACGAAGCTATCTGCTCCCATTTGGATTTAGTCTTAGAAATCTTATAGAGAATAGGTTCCCAAACTAATTTGGCGGATCACCCACTCTAGATGAAAAATGATGAAACTTTGTACTCCCATAAAAACTCAGTCGGGGAAATCCCCAGGGGCAATTCTACCCTGTCCTGTAGGTCACTATGAGTAGGAATCAACTCAATGGCAGTGCATTGTAGGTTTTACTGCCTGTTCAGGAGGGGAAAAATTGTTCACTATTCCTCTGCAAATTAAACACTTTTGATGTATATCCCATAATCCAGGATGTTGGTATCTGCTTTTGTAGTCCCCTTGGATCATTCGCCTCACCCTCTTTGGGAAGCACTACTTTAGAAGGTCATATAAACCAGCCTGACTCAGTGGCAGTAGTTTGGTTTGGGTTTTTATTTATATTATAAATAATCTTGGTCTTAGTTTATAAGTCTTATAACTAGTGGCTCAGGGCTTCAGAAGTAGGCTCTCTGGAGAATGGAACAAGAGTATGTTCATAGCTTCATGGTAGAGAAACTGAGCCTAATTTTTTCATCTTACTGTTTTCCCTTTTAAGCCATTTTTAACTTGTCATAGTTTTTTCTGCCTTTTTTAATTTTCTGTTTATTTTGTTGATGCTCATGAAGTTTTTTGGATGTGAATTTCCTTTACATGAAATCCAGAATAAGGAAATCTATAGAGACAGTAGCTAGATTAATAGATCTTTAGAGTTAGGACAGAAAAGGCAGGGAGAATGGGCAGTTATAACAATAGATACAAGAATGAAAAAAATAGTCTAAAATTTGCTATGGGAGTGATTAAATAACTCTTTTGGATGTACAAAACCAATGACTTGTATTGGACATGAAGTGGATGTCAATAGCACCATTAAAATAATTATTCACCTTTTATAATAAATTATAAAATAACTTATCTATTTTATAAGACAGGATAAAAGTGGCCCATCACAATGACTAAGGACCCAGCTTTTAAAATCTAACCTTAATTTAAATCTCAACTCACTGCTAACTAGGTTATTCTATGCATCTTTTAACTTTTCCCTACTTCAATTTCCTCTAAATTGTGCATACTTCATTGTTCACTTAAGGATTAGAGGAGATAGTAAATGTAAAGTTTTGAGTACCACATCTGTTTAATAAGTGATGGAGGCAGCAGCAGGAACAAGACTCTCATGTATCCTGACAACTGCCTTCAAAGAGTTTGTGGAAAAAGAGAATTTAAAGATAACAAACTTTTTGAAACCCTCTCGTATAAAAAAGAAACAACTTAGGAAAACTTGGGGCTTGGGGTACTTACCATCAAAAAATGGTAGTTTCTTTAACCAGTAAATAAAACATAAAAAGGGATAAGTCATTTATGTTTGACTTCTATGAAAAGAATCCAGAAGAAATATGACAGGTTAATGTTTGTCAGTGTTTGGTGAAGGGGCTGGATTCTCTGCATTCTTCAAGCATTCTTTAGTAGAAAAAGATAATATACTCAGGCATCTCTTCCTATAAATCTCTACCAATTATTCATTGATTTCAAGGCAACTAAAAATAGCTCTGCTGTTTAGTCTCCTTTTACAATACCTATGATCCCCATAAGGGAACCAATAGAAGATAAAGTGACAGTGGCCATCCTCTCTGCTTACTGAGGGAAGCTAGCTGCCACAACATACGGGACCTATGGCAAAGCTCTTTTCCCTCAAAGTGACTGATGAGTTTCAACTCAATATAGCATTAAATGACTATTAAAATAGACAATCACAAAACCAATCTAATAAAGAGGAAAGAACTAAGAATGATTGAGAGAAATGGCTTACCATCCCCAAAACTCTAGTATCACAAACAATATGCATATCACATAACATCCTGAAACTTACACGCTATGGTGGAGGGCAGCTCTGAAGGCACTGACAGGTGTCAGACTGCTAAATACAAAGTCAGCAATCCAAACCCACCAGTGGTTCTGTGGAAGAGAGATGAGGCTTCTTGCTCCAATAAAGATTTATCATCTCAGAAACTAACAGGGGCAGTTCTACCCTGTCACAGAGGTCGATATGAATCAAAATCAATTCAATCACAGTGAATTTGGTTTGCCTGTGTTTGGTTTTTGGTTATAACATCTTAACTTCAAAATGAAATTCAGCTCTGCCATGGCCTTGCTTGTACAAATATAATTTGAGTCATATACAGTAAGATCTGTAGAAGGTAGGACTTATACAAGGTGAAAAATCGCAGAAGGAAAACTCAAATATTTTCAACTAACATGAGCAACAAAAAAGTGCACCTTACACGCACCCTGTCAATGGTGGAAAACTTTCAGGGCCCAGAAAAAAACAAGGCAGATATGTTCCATACAATACAGATTTCTCAAGTTAGCTAAAATTTATTTCTGAAAATTACTCCCACATTTGGAAAATATGGGATTAAGTTTTTAAAGGTCTCTTTGGCAGTGAAGTCTGAGCTTCGAAATGCCTTTCGTGGGTAACCCAACCATTGTCATCAGACTGATAACACAATAATTCTCCAAGGTACAAGGTACACTAAGTACACAAATTTATTTGACCACAAATTTCTTATTCAAGGAGTATGTTCTATATCTAGCACTCTATGAAATGTATTTTTAAAGTAAATAAAAATGTCATGTTTTCTCCTATCATATAAAACTTTACTCTCTATCTCTCTATATATATATCTAAAAAAACCCTCGATTATTAACAATATAACTTGTACAAAAATTAGGAACACTAAAGATACATCCTTTTTTTGAAAGATATCTTGAATTTTAGTGTAAGATTAGGTACTAAACACTTTGGAGGTTAATTACCTAGTTACACTAACATTGGCAGTCGTGTTGAGATATTTCTACCTAAAAGAAGTTTAAGAAAATTTGTGGCATAAACACCTTTTCAACGGTATGATTTGTCACTTTTCCTAGTTTATTCCAAAACTACACGACTTACATAAATATTGTATTGTTATTGTCAATCTTTGAAGTAAGTTTACTCAATTTCAAAATGACATGTTTTTTTTCAGAAAGGAAAGCTAAGTACTTCTAAAGTTTTAGTTAAAATGTATAAATTATCTAAGTGCTATATTGATACAGTTTAGAATTACCAAAAACATTATCACTAAAATGGCAATATAAAATAGACCCCACTCTTTATGAGTTCAGTGAAAGCTCTTTAGCGTACATTGCTGTTGTTAGTTGCAAGCCCTGTATTACAGAGTACTCCATATAGTTTTCTTAGCTAATCTCAATGCAGCAGTTCTCAACCTGTGGGTCACAAGCCCTTTGGGGATCAAATGAACCTTTCATAGAGGTTACCTGATTCATAACAGTAGCAATGACAGTTGTGAAACAGCAACGAAAATAATTTTATGTTGGGGGGGGGGGGGCGTTGTTCACACCAACATGAGGAACTGTATGAAAGGGTGGCAGCATTAGGAAGGTTGAGAACCACTGCTTAATGGAAGGTTATCATCAGGCTTTTCCCTCCACAATAACCCCGCTCTCACTGACATCCAAGTCGTTCCAACTCCTAGCGATCCCACAGGGCAGGGCAGAACTGGCTCATAGGTTTCTAAGCCTGTAACTCCCAGGAAGCCTGATCTTTCTCCAGAGGAGGAGTGGTGGTTTCAAACTCCTGACCTTGTGGTTATCGGCCCAATGCATTACCAATACACCACCAACATTCCAACGGTACCCTTGGGTATTTTCACAGCACCAACCTATACGTGAGCCATCCAGAACAAATGCACTACCCGGGAACTTCAACCTCTAAGGATGACAAAGTTTTGGTTGATGTTTCACACATATATCAAATCATCACAGCTCAAAAGTCATCTGGAGATACTCCTCCCAAGAAAGACACGTTTGATATACACTTAAATGAGAAGGAGAAAGACCTTCCATGAAATGAGTTCACACAATGGCTGCAACAATGGGTTCAAACATAAAAATGGTTTTGAGGGTCATGCAGGACTCGGCCTTTTCTTTCCATTACACGAGTGGTAGATAGGGTTGCTGTGCATCAGAACTGAGTCACCAGCACCTAACAACTGTGTGTAGGGTCTGTCTACACAACGCTTTGGAGAAAGTGGAATTAAAAGATAATGGAAAACCTTCACAATTATTTGAAGCTCGTCTTATGTCCAAGCCAATCATAGGATACAGGGTTCTTCCTGATCCTTCTTCCTGTCCTGTCCTATAGTAGAAACAGTTTCCTCATGATTCTCCAACAATTCACTGCACAGCTCTTGTTCTCTGACACCCTTACCTCACAACCCTTAAGAGGGAATGTTCACTCTTCCAGAAACTTTCTATACTCACTCAATCCACACGCACTACCACCAAGTCAACGCCAGATCCCAGTGAACCTGTCTATATAAACTGTGTATCTTGAGGATGGCAGGCAGCTCCATCCTTCTCTCTTGGAGCAGCTGGTGGATCCGAGCCTCCAGCTTTTCAGTGAGCAGCTCTAACCCACAGCACACCGGGTTCCTTTACCCACTAGAATCCAGTTCAGTTTTATTCCGTCCCTAAATATCTCCCATTCCACAGAAAGAACACAGAAGTACACTGAGAACAAATTTCTAAGGTTGCATTGTCCAATATGGTAGTATGTGGATACGGAGCCTAGACATGACTGAGAAGTGAAATATGTACAAAATGCACAGCGTATTTCAAAGGTACAGCAACTGAATGAAAAAGATCAAAGGGTTTCATATTGTTTATATGTTGAGATATTTTAGAAATATTGGGTTAAATCTATTATCGACGTTAATCTCATGTTTCTTTGTGTGCATTTTAATGTAACTGCTATAAAAAATTAAGTATATGTGACTCGTATTTCTATAGGACAGAGGTACTCTACAGCATAAATAATTCTAAGTATTGAAAGTAGGTAAAATGAAGTTAGCAATTATGTACACAGTGCTTGCTTTTCAATATTTCCAAGCAGCAAGATTATGGACAACATCTCTAGCTCTCAATGTCCTCAAATGTAAAAAGTGGTGGTTACAAACAATAGCCACCTCACAGACTTCAGTAAAGGAATAAAAGAGGGGGTTAGCATAAAAAGTCTTTATTAAGATTAAAAATGTGAACACCTTAAAATCATGCTGGCTCTACAGTGTTTTTTTTTGTTTGCTTTGGTTTTTTTTTTTTTGGCCATCACTGCTCTCCGGTGGTGGGAGTAGGAGGCCCAGCCCCACTGCTGGAATTGAACCTCCGTCCCAGTGGGCCACAGTCCTGCACACAACCACTACGCCACCGGGGCTCAGCCCAGTGGGTTTTGTTTTTTAATAAATCATTTCACTGGCGGCTCTTAGAGCTTTTATAGCAATCTATCAATTCTATTCAGCATTTGTACATATGTTGCCATCATCATTTTCATAACATTTTGTTCCTACTTGAGCCCTTGGTATCAGCTACTCTTTGTTCCCTCCCTGCCCCCTACAGTCTTGTTTAGAACTTAAGGCATGTTGTTGTTCTTGCTGACTTAGCACAACACTGTAGGTGAGGTGGTTGGCTTAAGCACAGGACAGCTCCCTCTCCATTCTATACAAAATGCTCACCAAGTTCATTTTTGCAAAGAGCAACTGAAGCATGAATTTATTGGGCAACATTATTTTCTGTAGAAAAGCTACCAAAGCCAAATAAAAAGCAGAGTACTGTCCTTGATACAACTTTGTTATATCAAAAAACTGAATGTTATCAGGTTGATTTAAAAGAGACCACAAAGGGGGCTGAGCCCCGGTGGCGTAGTGGTTGTGCGCGGTGACTGCGGCCCACTGGGACGGAGGTTCAATTCCAGCAGTGGGGCTGAGCCTCCTACTCCCACCACCAGAGGGCAGTGATGCCCCCCCCAAAAAAAAAATAAAAAAAATAAAAGAGACCACAAAGGACAGAGAATGCTTTCGAGGCTGTAACCCTTAACAGAAGTATAAAGTCTCCTCTTTTGGTTCAAACTGCTGACTTCACAGTTAGCAGGCCAATGCATAACCCCATTCTCTTTACCATTATTATTAAAGGAGGGGGATTAAAAAAAAACACTACCATAGAATTCCGATTTCATTATCGACCCCATTGGGTTTCTGAGACTGTAAATCTTTACCAGAACAGAAATCAAGAGTCACCTTTATCTCCCAGAGGGGCTAGGGATGTGAACTGGTGACCTTGCAATTAGCAGTCCAATTAGAAACCCCTAGAATCTTAACTCTAAGATTCCATAAAACTCTAAGATGCCATAAAAGTCAAATAACTACACTTGCATTTTGTTGTATTTTACACCATACTTGAAATTTTGAACTCTACCATGCACTTATGATTATGTAGCCTGGGCGCTTATGATTGCGTAGCCATCCCCATGGCAGTGAGTTAGCTTTGTGAGGGTTCCATTTTATACCCATTTTTGCCTAACAGAGCATCTAAAGCTGCAGAAAACTGGCAGCTCGCTCCTGGATAACAGAAACATTTCTCTGATTAAAAACGGAGGAGGGGGAGTGAATTCTTACCTGAAAAAAATGTATGTAACGCTGGCGCTTTCCATCCTTTTAGGTCTACACTTCAGTGAACTACAACTTGTCTAACTCCTTATTGACGCGCCAGCATAAGTTGCTGAGAGTCTACTGATAGACTTTTCTTTTCCTGAGACGGTAAGGCAAGCTAGTTGGCAAAGCTTACATGGTCAAAAATGCCAAATAACTAAGAGAAGAGCCTCGCCGCTAGAAGACTGATACTCAAGACAACTTCGAAGGTCTCATCACTTCGGGGTAAATGGCACGCCTTCTCCACGAGAGAACCGACACACGCCGCCCACCCCCCCATCACCACCACCCGGCGGGCCCAGGGGCAGCATCTTCCTACCGAGTCAGCTGGGCAACTTCCTACTTCCCTCCCCCAAGGCGTTAGGAAGCGTCCGTCCCATGGCCTTTCGCAGGTGCTCCCGGTCTTCTCGAAAACAGCCAACAGCTCCCGCCAAGTCGGGAAAAAGGAAAGGTCTCCAGCGAAATCAGAGCCTCCGACCCCGCTGTGCTGACAACCTCCACCCAGGCCCCGGCCACCGGGGCCCCCACTCCAGACGCCACTCTCCCGGCTCCGGGATGTAAACCTCGGCCCCCTTCCGCCTCCGGTTCGCGCCCAACTTCTTTCTCGCTGCGCCCGCCCGCAGGTGCCCGACCCCCGCGAGAAAGGAAGGAGCCCACCTACCCTCGGAAGTGAGGCGCGAAAAGGGCTTCAGCAGCTCGGCGAAGCTCAGGTGGTTGCGACGGGTGAGCCGCTCGGCTTCGTCGCTGCACAGCGCGGCCACGGCGGGGACGAACGAGTCCGGGATCAGCTCCTGCACCGACTGGACACACTGGGCCATGGCCGCGGCAGGAGCCGAGGCGGCGCCCGCCCCCCGGCCCACCCTCCCACGCTGCTCTGCCGCCGCCGCCGCCGCCGCCGCCGCCGCCCGCCGGCCCGGCCCGGCTCGGCCGGGCGGGGCTCCGCGCCGGAGCCTGGAGACGAGTGGCAGGAACGGCCGCCGCCTCGGCTTCCGGGGCCCACGCCGCCAAGCGCCCGGTCACCGCCGCTCCTCAGCGCTCGTCCTGGCCCCCAGCCATTCCACTTCACTAGGCGGACACGCCGACAATCGCCCCCTCGGCCTCCCGACCGCAAATCCTCGGTCACTGGCCGACCCAAACGGCCATGTTGAGGCCGAACCCTGACCGACCGGCTGTACTACTCCCGACAGTCTCCGCGCCCGCCTCTCACGTGACTAGGTTAAAGGAGGCGGTCGGGAAAGGGAAACGAGAACTGAGAGCGGAGGGCCGGGGAGCGACGGAGGCCGGTTGGCAAGGCCGATCCGGAAGGGGTGTGACCGGGGGCGGCGAGAGGGTGGGGCCGGGGCGGGGCTACGTGCGCGGTGGGCGGGGCCAGGTTGCAGAGGCCCCCGGGCTTTGAAGGCGGCTCGCCGGCGCTGCGGCCCTGGCGGGCGAGGTTCAATGGCCTCGAACCAGCAGGCTGGCGGTCCTGGAGATCGGGGCTCTGAGGGTGGTGTAGACACCCCCTCGCCTTCCGCGCCGATCCGGCCCGTTTGGCACTGAGGACCCTGTCTCGGGTTGCGGTGACGGAGTGTTCGCGGGGCTGCGTCCGCTCGCCTGGTCGGCGCCTCGCTTGCCCGCGAAGTGGGTAAGGGAACTGCCGGCTGGTGGAGAAGGTGCGACGGGGGTGTCGCCGGAGCTGGCCTCAACACGCCACGTACCGTTTTACAGACTCCGTGCACCTTGAAAGAGACTTTACCGCGTACGTGAGGTCAGCAAATGAGGGGCAATGTGTTCTGTGAGTGATGTTGGAATTGACCCCAGTGTGTTGGGAGAAGCCCTGTGCTGCTCCGCTTTGGTTGGTCGCCCTAACAGGTGCCCCTGCCTGCATCCACTTGGCTGCTGCAGAATCTCTTTGCCAAAGAAACTTGTTCATCGTCATGAAAGTAATGCATAGGACTCCAGGAAACACTGTTAAAAAGCCCTGATCTGGCATCGGTTCCTTTTTTATAGATCACTCTTATAAAGAAGTAGAAATGAATGAAAATAGTTTTACTATCATGTCATTTTGTTTTTGTTGTTGTTGTTGCCTTCTCCCTGACCCCATTCGTCTGTCAAAAAATAAGTCAAACATAGAGCACAAGGAAAAAGGAAAGATTTGTCATGGTTTTATGGTGACTCGATGAAAGGATTCCCAATATCAAATTGTATCCTTTGTCACTCTGAAGTTTCTCGCAATAAGAATTTATGACCAGTGCGACATTGCTTGACCTTTTTCATGAAAACTGAGGAGAGATGGGAAAGGCCAGGGAATGATGGCATGAACCTTGACTACTGATCCGTTTAGAAAAGATAATACTCATCTGATCTAACTTGTAGACTCATATCCCACTTCTCCCAACTGGGCTATTTACTCACAAATTTAAAAAATCCCAAGCCAAACTCACTGCTGTTGAGTCGGATTCTTAGCAACCCAATGGGGTAGGGTTAAAACTGCCTCTGGGGTTTCCAGGATTGCAACTCTGTTATTATTAGTAAATGTTGGTCAGTTTTTTTTTAATGTCGGTCAGTTTTATGTCTTCATTAAAGAGAATTAGAAATAGACTAGACCTGGCCAAAGGGAGACATATTGACCAGGAAGATGGGGTGGACTCAGGCCCTGAGGATTCGTGGGAGATGGCCTGGGAGAGACCAAGGAGACCAGCTGTTGGCAGCAGTTTGTGGAGGTATCGGAGGTTCAGCTTTCAGGTATTGGGACCCCCAGCTTGTGTGTGTGTGTGTGTGTGTGTGTGTTAGGGGCTGGAGGAGTGTACAGAGTGCGTTGGGCCACAAAGATTTACAAAGCCTCGGAAACCCAGTATAAGGTCACTATGAGTTGAAATTGACTTAATAGTATGGGGTGGAATCAGTAGACAGAATAGTTAGAATTTGTTTAACTTCAAAAAACAAAGTCAAATTTATACAAAGAAGGGTAGTTCCTGTTGAGGTAGGTGAGAGTAGGGTAAGCCCAAAGGAAGAATTTCAGGAATTAGAACCCAGGACTTGGCACTACCAAGATACTTTCTATCTATCTGTCAATTTTAACTCTCTTCATTTGGTTTTATTCCTAAAGCATCCTCTCTATGCATGGCAGGATCTGCCCATAGCTCCAGATAAAGCGTTCTCTTCACTAACCAAGTCAATCAGATGTGGAACTTCCTTTTCCCAGCACCAATGTATCAATTCCTGGGAATGCCTCTGTGTGGCTCCAGAGATCACAGTGCTGAGACCAGGAGCTAGAGCAGAAGAGCCATGCTGAGCCCAGGAGGAAGAGTAACAGACGAGGCCAAGGGACCATGAGGCTGAGAGGCCAAGAAACAGAAAATCCTGCCCGTCAGCCTGTCTGAGAAGAAGCACGATGGGCAAAAGGTGTGTATCCTTACCGTGTCGCATCCTGTTAGCTTCCTTAATGAACCCCATAGTCCTAAAGATTATTGGCAACTTCTGTGTGGCTCTTATTATCGAACCCAACAGAGACCAAAAGTGCCGTGGGTACGATGGTTGGTGTCAGTATTGAGTAAAGAGGGATGAAGAGAGGAGGAATGTCTGACCTCCGCTCTGTGGGAATCAGCCGGGGGCTGGTGTGGAATCAGTCTCCTTTTCTCTACAGAAGCCAGAGGAGCTTAGATCCCCATGACATTTCCACACTCTGATTGGCCCTACTGAGGTCACATGCCTTCCCCTGGTGGCTGTTTCTGGAACCCACTCTGTCATTTGATGCTGACTCTGGAGAAATTTCCTTGTTATGTTACCCAGTTTTCATGGCCCCTTTTGGAAATATGTTTATGTGATACTGTCTAAGTTGAATTTCATCTGCTTATCATAAATGCATCATTGTATTGATTGCTAGTGTTTCTGTAAGATGTTTGGCACCTGACAGCGGATGACCACATTAATGATTTACACCATTCTTCTCCCTGCTTCAGTCGGGAGAAAGATTTAATAGCTACCCAGAACTCACTGATCTTCGTCTCACTCATGGGGGTTTACTAGGAAGACTGAGAAGCCCTCGTGGTCTAATGGGTTACTTGTTGGGCTGTTAATCACAACAGTCCCAAACCACCAGCTGCTCCACATGAAAAAGATGAGGCTTTCTCCTCCCGTAAAGAGACCCCTAGGGGCAGTTTTGCCTTGTCCTACAGGGTCTTTAATGAGTCCAAATCAACTTGATGGCAGTGAGTTTGAATGTTAGGGAAGTGTACAGGTTACCCTAAGTTAAATTGAAGCTTACAGGAGTGAGACACCGAGGGGCACTTCCTTCAGGCAACTGGTCTGCTGATCGACAGAGCTGAACCGGAGAGCTTAGAGCAGAGTAGGATGCCCTTTGGGGGTTTGTTAGCAGATTTAGCAGAAGTTTGTACCATGTCCTGATGGACCACTCAACCCTTAAATTTTCTTAGTGACAACACAATCTGTTAGCTTCCTTAGTAAACCCCCTCCATTTTGAATTTTGCCTGTTAAGTTTCTGGGTAACTACGGCAATGGGTATTAGAACCCAGAGAACAGTAATCAAGACAACACAGGAACTGCCCCCTAGGTTTTCCCAGGCTGTCGTCTTTACAGAAATAGACTTACCATGCAAATTAGGAGACTGAACATGAGTTGGTGAAGTCTCTCCACTAAACCTCATCAGGAATGCGGTGCCCTCTAAGAGCTGGGTGGCGCAATGGCTATACTTTGAACTGATAACCACAAGGTCAGCAATTCAGAGCCACCAGCTGCTCCTCGGGAGGAAAACGAAGCTTCCCAGAAAGAGCTCCAGTATTGGAAATCCACAGGGGCAGTTATACCTTGTCCTATAGGGTCCCTGTGAGTCAGAATCGACTTGCTAGCAGTGATTGAGTGACAGGTGGGATTTCACTGGAGTCCAGAACATAACAATTCTCTTTTTTCTCTGAGTCCTCTGCACTGTGGCCCCACTTGTGACGCAGACCCCCTAGACCAGTCCCGACTTCATTGCTCATGTACCCATGCTTTGGGCCCAGAGCATGAAGTCTCTCAAAACAATAACAACCATAAAGGCAACTAAATGGCCCTTTCTCAGGACTGAAGATATGACCGTTCACTCCCCCAGATTAAGAATCCCTTAAAGACCATGTTATGCTGGTCTTATAGATTGACCTTTTATGTTATCGGACTTTGGTAGATGTTTTAGCTGGGTGTTTGATGAGATTGTCAGTCTTTTAACTGACATGGTCAAAGTGAAAGGATACAGAATTGAAGTCAGAGGCCAGGACTCACAATTGTAAATAAAAATAGCACCATTATTGATCATCACATGCTAAGCACAGTGCTTTACATACACTACCTGCTATGTTAGCTTTTCAAACTCTGAGAAGCATATGGATCACAAATGTTACACTGTAGAAACTAGAGCACAGAGTGGTTAATTCCCTTGCGCAATGCAAGCCCAGGAGGCAGTACACTTTTCCATGTAAGTTTTCTCATTTTCAATCTACTTCAGCAAATTACTGACTTCTTTCATTAAAGCACCCACAGAATTTCTGTAGTTTTTAACAGGATATGTTGCAGTAGTATTTATTGTCTTATCATGAACTCTTAACTTTTGAAAATGGAGACCAGAAGATTATTGGTTTTCATTCTAACTGAAGCACTGAGTTTATTCCCCCCATTATTGTTCAAGTTTGTTATCTCAACAGTAAAAGGCGCTACTGAGTATTTGCTTCAAAAAGCAAACCTATCCTAATTCCCATGTACACGGTTCACACAGTAGAAGATTTCTGCTCATTGGAAGTTAGAGGATACCCTGGAAGCTTTTGTATGTTCATCTATTTAAGGTTTTTCTTCGCTGTCAGAAGGAAACAGAACTCTTCTTCCCCAATACTCTAGGGTATTTTTACATGCTGCAACCTAAGTGAGCCTTGGAACCATTAAATGAAGTGAAAGAAGTCACCAACAAAATACCACGTTTATACGAAATAGCTCGCGTAATAAGACAAGAAAAAAAATATAAGACAAGACTGAGCCCCGGTGATGTAAGTGGTTGAGTGCAGGACTGCAGCCCGCAGGTTTGGCGGTTCAAATCCAGTGGCGGCTCTCAGGAGCAGTGCTCATAGCTCCCACAACCACCAGAAGGCAGTGATGCCTCCCCCAAAAAAATAACAAGACAAGAAAAATACATGAGTAAATGGTATAAGGATTCAAGAGTAGTAAGTGTTGGTGCATAAACTAGATGGGGCAACCTTGCCATTGGAGAAATTGCTTCATGCTACTGATAAAGATTCATTCCCAAGAGGAGAATAGGCCCAGGATTAAGGTCCTAAGTGGACACTTCTGGCCAAATTTCTGCCCAATCCTTGGTAACTCGGAGCTAGACACGAAGTAAGACTTTCGGCTCTGTCCTTCTAAGATGCACTGCATCCCCTCATAGGCCACCTTAAAATCCAATTTGGAAAGCCCACTAATCAAACTGATGTTTACATAAACACATATGTAGCAGATTAAAGGAACTGCAATACTCCCTAAGACTTAGGCTAAAATGCTCTCGTGTGAAAAGAAACAGCTGAGTACTACTATCCCAAGGCTATAGAAGGATTTGGAAGTCATTGGACTTGGTTTGAAGATGCCTGATAAATGGCAACTCAAAACTACCTTTAAAAAAAAAAACAAAGCAAAAGCTACCTTATGTGCACTATTTTCCTAGTCTCAGCTGTTTTAAGACATGTCTGAGTGTAGCAGGCACAGTACTGCCTTTGCAGATGAACATTTTGATGGAGGGATTACAAAAGAACCCTGCAGATTATACTACTTAAAGATGTCTAGCTATTTGTGGCAGTCCGGGTGAACTAGAGAAACAAACTCATAGACACGCATATGGATATCAGGGAAAGGGTTATATACAAGAGGAATAGAACATTGAGAAAGCATCCCAACCCAGTCCAGCCAAAAGTCATAAGTCTGATATTAGCCCATATGTCTGATATCAATCTATAAAGTCTCCTTCCGACTCATGAAGTCACAGGCTAGTGGGTGCAGAGTCCCGGTGCTGGCAGAGGTCTCCCCATGGCCCCTTGCTTCCATGGCTCAGGGTCCATCAACAGCATCCAGTGGTGGTAGAAGCAACTCATCGCTGGCAGGGGTCTCCACATGGCTTCTGCAGCTTCAGAAGTCTGGTTCCATCAGGGTAAAGCCGTGTGACTTCTACGGCTCCTCCACCACCTGGGACGCTGCCATCTTGTCTTGTCCATAGTTTGTTGTCTCTGAGACTAACTCCCAACAACTGGAGAGATAGCTTCTCATCTCCACTAAGGAAATATCTCAAGACTTCCCAGAAGTCTCAGGAGGCCCACACAGAGGCCTCATTGCTTACTCAATGGCTATCTGGAGATTAACAGGCTAGACTCCACCCCTACATCTCAATCATGAAATTAATATAAGCACATGACTGCCACACTATTGTTTGGTAAAAAAGTATCATTTTAAAAAAATCTTAAACAGGAGTAAAGATACTTAAAAATTTTAACATAAGACCTATGCTTCTTCTATGGAGAGTTCTTATTAAACCATTCTCCCTCTACTGTAGCCCTCAAATCAGGCCCATTTCTTTCCTTCCACATAGTTTATTTCCATACTTCATTTACATCTCAATTTTTCAATAACAGTAATCATCAAGTTGAGTCAGATTCTTCGTGGACTCTAAGGACAGGGTAGAAGTGCCCTTGTGGCTTTCTAAAGGAATAAATCTATATGAGAGTAGAAAGCCTCATTTTCTCTTGAAGAGAAGCTGGGGCCTTTGAACTGTTGTCTTTGTGGTTAGCAGTCCAATGTGCAGCCCACTACACCACTGGAATACCTTAATTTTTCAATTAAAAGAAAACACCTCACAGCGACTAAGTCAACTCCGTCCGACTCACAGCAACCTAAAGGAAAGGGCAGAACTGCCCCTAAGGTCGCCAAGGGGCTGGTGAGTTCAGCGGGCTGGCTTTGGAAGGAGCATAGCTTGTATGACATGTTCTTTGAACAAAACTCCAGTCTACTGCAGCTCCACATCTTCATACCTCACCTAAAGTGAGTGCTTCAATGTATATCTAAACATGCTAATCCCTTGCATAAAATCTTCAATGATGCCCTAGTCCAAAATTTAGCATAGCATCCCAGAACATGCTTTCATACTTTTGTTCATTCTCTTTTCACTCATCTCTTGCTCCTCAAATACAAAGATTTAACCATATTTGTGGCAAGGGAATTTTATTGACAGAATCTCTCTCTCTCTCTCTCTCTCTCTCTCTCTCTCTCTCTCTCTCTCTCTCTCTCTCTCTCTCTCTTAATGCCCTATAATTCAAATTTAACTTTCCTTAGAGCACAGTTACCAAAAAGTTGAGACCCACTCGAGGTACCTTGAACAGAATTCAGGAGAAAGTTTACATCCACTCGAGGTACCTTGAACAGAATTCAGGAGAAAGTTTACATCGTTACATGGCAACTTTTCATAAACCCAAAGGAGGGACCCAAATATAGCTGAGTTTCACGCAAACAGAAATAAAAATGTCTGGAGAAAGCCTACTTTGATAATCAGTATTCATTTTCTCTCAGCCTCTTTTAACCTATCGTGTCTGTGTTTCTCTCTAAGCATCTCTTTCCTGCGTTCAGCCTGAGTTTCCTTCTTTACTCTTTTTGCACTGTCATAAACTACTACCCGATATTAAAAAAAAAAACTCTCCATTCTGTGTCTTTGGTTCAAAGTATAAGATAGAAAGCTTATGAGATGTCTGTCCCTGCTTTAGTGTGGCATGGTTGGTTAACATGCATGACAGAAAAACTCTGTGGGAGAGGCAAAAAATGACACCAATATAAAAGTTACCTTTAATCCCACTGTCCTTTCAGAAGATCCTCTTTTCACCTAATTCTTGTTCTTTCAGTACTCAGCTCTAGTGTCACCACTTGTTTTTTTAGTGACACCTCTTTTAGCCTTCCAATTTAATGGTAAGTTATCCTTCTCTGTGTCTCAGCCTAAGCTGAACCCACTGCCATCTAGTCCTTCCAATAGGAACCCTTTGAATCCAATAGGATTCAAAGCTGTAAATCTTTACAAGAGTAGATAGTACTCAGGGTTTGAACCACCAACCTTGCAGTTAGTACTTCATACCTTCACGAACCTGCTAACACTCCAAAATCAAAACTAACTTGTATCACTTTGTTTTTTCACCCATTCTTCCATCTAATTTTGCATTTTGGGAAGGTGAGGACACAATAGGCACTCCTTTCATCACTCACAATAAGTGCTAAAAACATACAAAGAGAAATCACAAAATATTTTCTTGGCACTGTAAAATAATTTTTATTTTTAAGAAGTGATTTGTACAGGTTACAAATTTCTGACTTACAACTTCTACTAGACCTCCAATGGTAATGTATATCATCCTTCACTTTGAAATGATGGCACTGAACCCTACCAGCAACAAAATCTTCATTACATTCACCGCCACTTACTGTATGTGTAGCTTTTAAATCCTCGGAAGACTTTGAGCCTGTAAAGTATGGCAAAATAAGAACCACGTTTATCCGCTCCAAATTATTGGCATATTCTTAGCAACTGAACTCGTTTTAACCAGGGACTGCCTGTTATCAAGAACTTTGAAAGTATTCCTCGGCTTGCACCAGTTGATTCCATTATGGAAAGTTAATTTCATTTCATTGAATGTGGATTTTTCAATTGATTTTCTATGTCAGGCACTACTCACTGCCGTAAAATTTAGAACAAGTTTATTTACAGACTTGCATATGCAGGAGCGGGGAATTATTTAATAAGGCTCTTCTACCGTAAGTCTCTAACTCCCATCAAAGGACCTTTAGCTGCGTTCGTCTAGTAAGAAGGTAGGGCAAGACCAAGACACTGATAGGATTCACCTGCGAGTAATTATAAACGAGATTCCCTGAAATGCCATCCTGCTGTGAATAAAATGACCCTCTGAGAAGCAGAAGGGACCTTACTACCAGGAAGAACCAGGAGTACAGAATACATTCTTTGGGCCTGAGGTCCCCTGCAGTGAACCTCCTGGATCTAGAAGACAGCTATAATGTCACAGGAGCAGCAGCAGAACGAGGAACTTGAGCATGGGACAGTGTGGTCAACTTCCCTACCCACTGATCAAGTAATGCTGAGTGCTTTTGTGCAGGAAGCTAACTTGCAAGTGGAGCACTTCTGGGCCCTTCACTGGAAAGTTGGACTTGCTGACCCAGGGAACTTGAGCTGAATTCTTTCAGGTTAAGGAGGCACACAGTGGAGTGGTGTGCCCCTTTGGGCTTTTATTAACAGATCTGAAGGAACTTAGCAAAATGTACTGATAGACAACCAAACTCTGATCATTCTCCACTGGCATTTCACCTTACTTCCTGAAGGAACACTTTAGTCATGAATTTTGTATGTGAGTTTTGTATATCATGGAAATGCATATTTGAACCCAGATAAGTAAATTAGAGAACATTAGTCAAGACAGGTAACTATAATCACACTAACATGTTAAAGTTGAAACCATCTGAGCTGCTCTCCATGGTTCTGAATTTCACATCCCTAGTTCATGACCACCTCCTGTGGGATTGCTCCCAGGAATTGTAAAACAAAGTAGAGAGAGTATGGGGGTAACAGAGAAAATAAGAATGGAGGCATAGGAAAGTAAGTGATTGTTAGAGATTTAGATTAAAAAAAGATGTAGGGCTGAGCCCCAGTGGCGTAGTGGTTGTGTACGGGACTGCAGCCCACATGGTTGGCAGTTCAAATCCAGCAGCAGCTCTCCAAGAGCAAGGCTAGTCCTCCTACTCCCACCAGGGGACAGTGATGCCCACAAAAAAGGAAGATGTATATTGAGGTAAGTTTTAATAGTTTCAGTTAACAACAAAGACAAGTAGTACACACATGCACACACAATAACAAAATAATTGAAGAAATTAAGTGCATGCTAAGCAATGAAAATCTGTGCTGAAAGAACACGTTGGACAGCATAAGCCATGAAAAACTAATAATGATTTATAAATTATCAAGGGATTGCAATGGAGGAGGGGGTGGAAATGAGCTGATACTAAGGGCTAAGTAGAAAGAAAATGTTTTGAGAATGATAATGACAACAAATGTACAAATGTGCTTGATGCAATGGATGTATGTATGGATTGTGATAAGAGTTGCATGAGCCCCAAATAAAATAATTTTTAATGAAAATCTGTGCAAGATTTTTAACAAATAAAGTATAGGCATGAAACACACCAGAATATTTATACATGCAGTAACTAAAGTCTCAGCAGCTGTTGAGTTCTATTATTTATGGCTGTAAATTACTGTCTTTTTCATTTAAATTTTTCATTTGTTGCAGAGAAGCCGAAATTATGATTTGTTTCAAACTTGCATAGCTGCCATATGTTTTCTCTGGGCAAAGAAAATCTCCTGTCCCTTGATTCTCTCGCCAATAGTTTTCATGTGATTTGTGTCAATACATCATGTCCTTAAGAGGCTGAAGAGATCACCAGGGGACAAAAGTTCAAGGATCTTGTAAGCTTTGTATAGAAATTGGGCTTTCTTCCGAGGGCAGTAGACTGCCATTGGAAGAGAAGAAGAAAATTACGATTTACATTTTTTTTAAATCATTCTGGATGTGAGGTGTATAATAGATAAAGGAAATCTGAGTAGATACAGGAAGTTGCAAGTTTTTTTATTGTGAGAGATTGTGTTGAGTCCCCACTTGTTGAGATTGTGTTGAGAGCTGCTGAAGTCCTAGCACCTGTAGCTATAAGTGTGAACTGGTAAAGAAACAGTCTTTGAAGGTGTTACCACTACATACAGGAATGGTGATAATCATATAATTCCTTATGATGAGTATCCTTTTTTTATTTTGGGGGGGGGGCATCACTGCTCTCCGGTGCTAGGAGTAGGAGGCCCAGCCCCACTGCTGGAATTGAACCTCCGTCCCAGTGGGCCGCAGTCCCGTGCACAACCACTACGCCCCCGGGGCTCAGCCCCGAGTATCCTTCTAAAAGAGTAGAAAATACATAGAAATAGGGAGAGGAAGGATGACGTGTGACCAAACAGCTATGATCCAAAGGATGCAACAGATTCTGCCTCAAACCCTCAAAAGGGATCAATAATGCCCACACCTCCTAAACTGTGAGATAGCAATTGTTTCTTCTCCTAGAAGATCCAGTTTGTGGTACTTTATTATCTAACCCATGAAATTAATGCAGTTGCCTTAGAATGGTGTCCATGTAGATGGAGAAAGTTACACAAACTAGATATAGAAAAGGAAAAATCCTTCTAAACTGATGATAGATTGGACATGAGGATAGATGTGGTAGTCAAACTAAGTTTATGATGATGATACATGCCACTTATGAAGATGATAAAATGATCAATAGAAATCTCAAATTCTAACATGTTTGGTCTTATAATATATAAAGCTAGGCTAGCAAAAATAAAAGTAAAAATACAAAAATTCTTGTAACTGTTAGAAATACAGTTATAAAAACAGAATTATTAGACTTATTCAATGATTAAGACAAAGTAATGACTGAATAAGGATATTTAATAAAATTTACTGATTGAGTGGTATGTAATACACAACAACTCAATATATTATTTTCAAGTACACATGAAACAATTACTCAAATATATGCAGGGGCAAAAATCAAGACTCAACAAATACCAAAGATCACAATAAGAGAGAGGATGTTCACTAACCACAGAAGAACTAAGCTAAAAAATGGTTTAAGGTAGCTAGACAATTCCCATATACATGGAAATTAGGCAACACACTTTTAAATTGTTCTTACCTAAAAAGGAAATAACAAAATTAGAAACATACTGAACTTTCTTCTAATAAAAAAATTATAAAAGTTATGGCTTACCAAAGCTCATCTGTAGATAATTATAAAAGTTATGGCTTACCAAAGCTCATCTGTAGATAATTGGACATCCTCTTACAGAAGGGCCACAAGGAAGAGATGAGCCAGTCAGGGTGCAGTATAGCACTGATGAAACACAACTTCTCTCTAGTTATTCAATGCGTCCTTCCCCCCACTATCATGAACCTAATGCCACCTTACAAATCCAGCTAGACCAGAGCAAAGCATGCACACTGTTACAGATAAGAGCTGGCAACACAGGGAGTCCAGGACAGATAAACCCCTCAGGGCTAATGAGAGTAGCAATACCAGGAGAGTAAGGGGAAGGCTGGGAGAGAAAAGGGGAACTGTGTTAGTCTAGATTGAGTAGGGAAACAAATTCATAGGCCTTCATATGTGTATAAGAAAGTGCTGGGCTGAGCCCCGGTGACATAGTGGTTGTGCGTGGGACTGCAGCACACTGGGTTGGAGGTTCAAATCCAGCAGCACTCTCCAGAAGCAAGGCTGGACCTCCTACTGCCACCACCAAGGGGCAGTGATGCCCAACAACAACAACAACAAAAAAGTGCTCTCTATAAAAGCAGTTGAATATTGAGAATACATCCCAGTCCAGATCAAGGCCATAAGACCTATATTAGCCCATCTGTCTGATATTATCAATCTATAAAATCCTCTTCACACTTACCATACCCATGCAATCATGCCAAATGCAGGAAGATCCCAGGCCAGTGGGTGGGAAGTCTTGTGGTTGCAGTGGCATTGAAAGCATCTCTGGGCTCATAGGGGTCTCCACATGGCTTCTCCAGCTCAGGGTGCTAGCATAGTTCCATGTGTCTTGTCAGTTGCAATGTGTCTCAGGAAGTGAGCTAAGTGAGAGAGTGTTTCCTGCCTCCAAGGAGGAATACCAGAATTCCCAGAATCCTCAGGTGGCTAGGCTCATACAGAAGCCTCATTGACTATGGCCTGATTGACAGGTCAGGCTCACCTCTTCACTCTTAATCCTCTCAAATTGACAACAGATTATAGAACTACCACAGGAACTGATCACAATGATCTACATTCAACCCCCTCCAATGGGATGAACAACAGAAAAATGGGTGAAGGGAGACAATGATCAGTTTAGCACATGAAAAAAAATATAAATTATCAGGAATTCATGAGGGGGGCGGGAATGAACTGTTCTTCTCCCATTAACATAGAACTCTCTGTCCCCTTAAGTTTCCTATTTAATTTATTAAATTGTTATCCTCAAATTGACCCGAAGTAGATAGCTTTCAAAAGAGCACAACACCCAAGGCTGTGACCTGATTGACAGGCTAGACTCCACCTCTTCATTCTTTTATCAAGTTTACATGAAATTGCCTACAGACCATCCCTTGTCAACTTAACACCTTTACACAACTCTTTAGCCATACATAATTCTAAAACATAACAATAATAAAATCATATCTGTACCTAACATGATAAAACTAAAATGCATATGATTCAAAATATGCCAACTTTATTTAAACATAATAGTCTATTAAGTGACCAAACCAGCAATATGCTATGCCTAACAATTGCAGTTAAGTGAACATCTGCACCATAATCCTATAAACTTATGAACATATTCTCCCACCTATGATAATATGTAAGCCAGCCCCTTCCTGTCTTTATCTTCCTCATTTTCTATTCAATTTCTGTACTGCCCACCTACATCAATCCAGAGTTCTGAAGAGACTCATATTCTTTATGTGAGAAATCCTCATTCCAGTTGAAACTTTGTGAATCCACATCTATCAGCAAAGTCAAATCAGAAGAGACCATGAATAAAGTCTGCAGCAATATGAACCAATTCACAGGCTCAACAATTTTCTCTTTACCTGGTCATGTTCTTGTCAACTCAATGTGGACCATCTCACTTAGCCTTACCTTTTTAGGTCTTTTCACCTTTAGACCTATGATCCCTATCACAAATTCTAACAACCATTGAGCCCCTAAAGTCTATTAAGCCACTCCACTCCCGGTACCAATTGTGTCGGGCAGGTTTCTCTAGAGATACAAAACCAGGACACTTGTGATTAGATAGATCGGTAGATAGATAGATGATAAGTTTATACAGTAAAAAGGAATAAAGCAGCTAACTAGTCTACACAGTAGTAGAGAAGGCTCAGTTCAACTCACTTTGGTGGACCACTTAACATACTGAAGGCTCTTCAACTCAAGTGGACCATTGGCCCAAGGTCAAGGAAACAGATAACACAGTTTGCCTTTAGCAAGACAGGCAAAGTCAGCTGTAGGCAGCCGCAGCAGGCTGGGGCAGCAACAGTTAGTAGCTCAGTAGTGTGGGAGCTTAGTGAAGCAGGCCCCGATACGGTCTCAAGGTACAAGGCAAAGTGATGTTTACATGATGAAACAGGTATTAATGGAATATCAGTGGTGCACGACAAGACAACACGATCCAGGGTTTACTTGGTCCACAGCAGCACAGCACACTGTTGAGGCAAAGGACTAGCTCAAGGAGGAGGGTGCTGGTCTGATCACTAGGGAGAAAGAGAGAAGGGGGAAGGTCCTGGAAATCCACCTATGTCATCACCGTCCAATCAAGCTGTGACCTGATCAAACTGCCCACATGTTCCCACGGAGGCACATTAAACATAACTATCACAGAGAAGTAAGGGATCTGGAGGATTTTTAAGGCTATGAACTTTTACTTTATCTTTTTTAATTTTGACTGTCAAAGAAAAACATATTCTATGTTGTGCGGCCCATCTCATCCAATTTGATCAGTATCTTTTATAGAATCTCTGATCGGTGATGGTTGCCTGTCAGAGAATGTAAACATAAGTGTTACCCACCGACAGTGATAGAAAAATGAAAAGACGGCACCCTGTCAGAGGCAGAAAATTTGTGAGACTTGGAAAACTAAAGCAGTCGTGTGGAGTCCAGTTCTCCAAGCACACACGATCATTTGCTCTGTCTCATCTGTAGAGAGTTCTGGTGGGATGGTGGGATGACACATGGGGTGCTAACCACCCGCTCGACAGTTTAACCCCAGCAGCTGAGCATGGGACACAAATGATACCATCCACTCTCATAGAGAACTACAGTCTTGAAAACTCATGGGGGACAGTTGCTAGGGATAAACTAGGAGTTGGAATTGACTTGATGGTGGCGAGTTTGATTTGGAGTTTAAGTATTTTGTTTTATTTGTAAGAACTCAATGAATTTTCTGACTTATGAAATTGTCTATATTTAAGAGTATATGCAAGATGCAGGTTAGAGTGTTAAGTTCATGCTCAGATTTCATATCTGACCTTTTTTTCTCCTCCTAGACAAGCTTTTAGCAAACAGTGTGCTGGCCTTACTCTCTATTGGCTGGCAATAATAAATCAGCTAATTTGAATGTTGACTAATAGCAGCTTAAGACAAAAATGGTAATGGTGTCAAGTGTTAGTCCAGGTAGACTAGAGAAACAAATTCATAAACATACGTATGTGTATAAGGGAGGGGTTTATATACAAGAGGAATGGAACATTGAGAAAGTATCCTAACCCAATCCAATCCAAGGTCATAAGTCCAATATTAGCCTAAATGTCTGGTCCCAGTCTATAAAGTTTTCTTCAGATTCATGAAGCACATACAATGATGCCAGGACAATCATAAGTCAGTGGGTGCAGAGTCTTGTGTATCCATCCAGTGGTGGTAGAAGCATCTCAAGGCTGACAGAGGTCTCTCTGTGGCTTCTCAAGCATCTGAACACTGGCAGAAGTCTCCGTGTGGCTTTTCTGGCTTCAGAGGTCTGGTTCCATCAGGGTAAGCCCCTGTGGTTTCTCCTCTGGGATGTCTCACAGGGAGTCGGCCTTGTGCTTGTCAGTAGAGCATCTCCAAGGGACTGAGTAGTGAATCTCTCACCTCCAAGGGGGATAATACGGCCAGGTTTCCCAGAATTCTCAGGAGAAAGCCAGGCCCACACAGAGGTCTCATTGACTATCTCCAAAATGACAGACTAGACTCCATCCCTACCCTCCCAATCCTGAAATTGAGACCAGATTGGTGACTGCCACACATCAACCATTTTAAAAACAAAATGAAAATGACAGGACCTGGGGCTCTTATTTTGGAGCAAAACACCATCATAAAACCATCTGTTATTAAGTTTCAAGGTCAAAGCAGACTACCTAGGTAGAGCTGAGATAGTTATTTGGATAATAGTACTAACTTCATCCACATTTCCTGTCAATCTCTCAGGCCCCAAAAGAGACACACAAAAACAACCAAACTTAGCTTTGTCTATTTCAATATTTCAGGTAAAGAGGGTAATTTGGGGTAGATTAGTTTGTTTTCTCCAGCTAATCACACCCCCTTGCCTATGTAAAGATCCTGCCCTAAGACTGCTGAAATGGACTTAAAAATGAGTACATTTTCCAAAAGGTTAAATGGCCCAACTCATTCATATAAACTCACCCTGGGCTTTAAATTAGTTGCATTTAAATTTGTGTTCTGTTTTTTTTTTTTTTGGGGGGGGGGAGTAATCAATGCCCTCTGGTGGTCGTGGGAGCTACCCAACCTTGCTCCTGGAAAAGTGCTGCTGGATTTGAACCACCAAGCCAATGGGCCTCAGTCCCGCACTCAACCACTACGCCACCAGGGCTCAGCCCTTAAAGTTGTATTCTTAAATACAACAGATGGTACAAAGTATTAATGACATCTGTGAACCAAAGTGAACTTGGGGTGACTCCTGTGTGCACATTATGGTCTCGTGTTTAAGATGGAATGCACTAAGCACAACAAAAGACTTGATACAGTCTTCCTGATTTACTGTTTGTGCATCTTCTATCATCCTTGTATATCTAATGTTACCTATGTTTGCAAGAAGATGATTTAAATATCATTAAGTTTACATTTGATTTAAAGTTCAGAAAAGAGGATGAAACATCATTTCCACTAAAAACCTTAGGGTCTAAAATTCTTTCCCTATACTTCAAAATGCACAAAGGAGTTTTAAAAAGTTTGTGGGGAAAAAATTGAGTGAAAAGATAGGAGGACATAGAATGCCTGCTGGGACTTGATGAAGTGCATTGTAGCCAAGAGGAATTACTGAAAGCCGAATGAAGTTGAAAATGATAGTGGGACACAAAGAAAGTAAAAGGAAATAGAGGAAAGAACTAGGAGGCAAAGGACATAGGCATGTACATATGTAAATGTATTAATATATAGTGATAGGGATATAGGTCTATGTACATATATTACTATATAAAGTATTAAGGTTGCAGATGGACATTGGACCTCTTCTCAAGTCCTCCCTCAACGCAAGAATACTTTGTTCTAATAACCCGGCACTCTGTGATGCTCCCCTTCTCTACACAATGGCTGAAGACACAATGGATGCATAAGCAAATGTGAATAATGCTGAAAATAAGCAAGCAGACATCTGGCTGGGAAGCAATGAAGCCAACATGGAAAAAGCACAAATAGCCTATGTGATCATGAGATGTCGATGGGATCAGGCATCAGAAGACCCAGAGCAAACAATCATTTTTAAGCAAATGGGGTGGGGTGCAGGGGTGGGGTGGGGTACAGAGTGAAGACCCAAAGACCATCTGTAGACAATTTGACAACCCCTTACACAAAGGTCACAAGGAAGGGACAAGCCAGCAGTATTGCACCAATGAAATATACAACATTCCTCTAGTTCTTTAATGCTTCCTCCAACTATCATGACCCAATTCTATCTTACAAATCTGGCTAGATCAGAGTGTATAGATTGGTACAGATAAGAGCTCTTGACACACAGAATCCAGGACAGATAAACCCCTCAAGAACAATATGGGAGTAGCGATACTGTGAGGATAGGGAAAAGAAGAGTGGGGGGGAGGGGGAACTGCAAATAACCCTCTCCTGCCCACCCCCGGGGACACAACAGAAACTTGGGTGAAAGGAGACAGGTATAAGATATAATAATAATAATTTATAAATTACTAAGAGTTCATGAAGGAAGAAGGGAAGAGAATGAGCTGATATCAAGGGCTCAAGTAGAAAGAAAATGTTTTGAAATGGATGATGGCAACATATGTACAAATGTGTTTTATACAATTGATGTATGGATTGATGTAGGAGCTGTAAGAGATTCCTTTTTAATGATCTTTAAAAAAAAAGAATAGTGCAATTTTTCCATGAACTTTTTTTAACCCTTTTTTATAGAAAGGTTAAGGGGACTTTTGCTTAGAACCCTATGTAGAAATTTGGGGGTAATGACAGTTACTACTTCAGAACATTTACGAAGGACCGAGCACTTCTTGTGTTTGACGTTTACTCATATTAATTAATTTACTTAAAAATCACAATTCTTAGAGGGAGGTGCTCTTATCACCCTTATTTCACAGCGGAGGAAGCAAAGTTACAGAAAAACTAAGCGGGTGATCCTAGAGTTCCCATGTCAGAGGTGGGAGAGTAAGAGGCTAAACTCTGGCACTCTGCCTCTACGGTTGCCATGTTACTGTGCTTTCTGTTGCCATGACTCTTCCTAATGTCATAATTTGTATTTTGACCAGATCCTTCGTGAACACTTACTCGATGGAGCTGTACAGAATTCTTGATATTGTATTTCAGAAATAATAGAGTTAGCATTCTGAAAAAGACCTGAACATCCAGGGGGACAAACAGCAGAAATATGGATGAAGGGAGATAGTGATCGGTGTAAGGCATGGAAAACCAATCATTTATAAATTATCAAGGGTTCATGAGGGAATGAGGTGGGGGAGGGAGCAAAAACGAGCAGAAAGAATTCAAGCAGCAAGAAAGTGTTTTGAAAGTGATGATGGCAATGTATGAACAAATGTGCTTAACACAATGGAAGTATGTATGGATAATGATAACAGCTGTAAGATACCCCAGTAAAATGATTTTATTAAGGGCTGAGCCCTGGTGGCATAAGTGGTTGAGTGCAAGACTGCAGCCAGCGGGTTTGGCAGTTCAAATCCAGCGACGGCTCTCAGGAGCAGCACTGGGTAGCACCCACAACCACCAGAGGCAGTGATGCCCCCCCCCCACACACACACAATGATTTTATTTTAAAAAGCCTAGAAAGTATGAGTAATCTTAATTCGAAAACATATATAACATTTCTGCATTAATTTGAGGTGTAGTCAGCACGAGCCTAAAAACTATATGAGAAAGGGGGTTATTAGAATAAACCAGGGAAATGTGGTCTGAACTACCTCCTGGATCTGCCCTTTGTGGTTTTAAACATTTGAGTCAATAACCTGACCACACACCCAGAAAAATGTTCTTTACCACAAAGAGAACAAAATCTTACCTTCTGAACTATGAAAGGGTTAATGTGGATTTAGGGATATGATAGTTGTGTTAGTCTGGGTAGACTAGAGAAACAAATTCATAAACATGTATATGTATATAAGGAAGAGGTTTATATACAAGAGGAATGGAACATTGAGAAAGCATTCCAACCCAGTCCCGACCAAGTCCATAAGTCCGAAATTAGCGCATATGTCTAATACCAGTATCCATTAGTCCTCCTCAGACTCACAAACCACATGCAATAATGCCAGGACAATCACAGGCCAGTGAGTGCAGAATCTTGTGTATCCAGCAGTGGTAGAAGCATTTCAGCACTGGCAGGGGACTCCACGTGACTTCTCTGGCCCAGAGGTCTGGTTGCATCAGGGCAAGCCCATGCAGCTTTTCCTCCGAGTTCCTCCAGATTCCAAGACTCAGGATCTATCAACACGCTGCAATGTTGTCTTGTCAGTAGAGTGTCTCCACAGTACTGAGTTAATGGTCTCTCATCTCCACGGGGGAAATACCATGAGATTTCCCAGAAGTCTCAAAGAAAGCCATGCCCACACAGAGGTCTCATTGGCTATCTCCAGATTGACAGGATTAACCTCACCCTTACACTCTTAATCAAATTGGCACCAGAATACATGACTGCCACAATAGTTAATGCAAGAATAAAATGCAGAGATTGTCACTGTCACCCATGAAATTCATTGGTCATGTGAAGACAATTGATAGTTTCAGTGACCTTGAATTCAGCAGTCATGTACAGAGTTGAAGATTCAGATATTCAGGAAATGCTGAAAGTTCTACAATACTCTTATAAAATGCAAGCAAACTTTGAACAACATAAAATAGTATTCATATGCAAATATAAAGTAGGATCATTATGGTCATCAGAATTGATAGTCTTCTCGACTCTTCAAGGAATGGATTGAAATCTGACAGTGAGCAATAGTTCATCCATCTGATTGCCCTTGTTATTTGCCTTCAAGTCAATTCAAAACATGCTGACCCCATGCACATAGAATAGAACAGCTCCGCAGGGGGTTCAAGCTTGTGACCTTTCAGAAGTCGGTCAGCAGTTCTGTCTTCGGAGGCAATTTTGAATGGATTTGAACCACCAAATTCTTATGCAGTAGGCAGTATGTCCTTAACCTTTTGCACCTCCGTCTTGCATGCATCACTGTATAATCTCAACTGAATTTCTAATTTCCCAAAGGATCACAAGCAATGGTACTGCCAGCTGCCCTTCTTCCTTTCTACAGTGCATCCCCATCCTACCACATACTTCCGCCCAGCCCCATCACCCAGATTCATTCATTGGCTTTGCCCTCTGACCCACACCTTCCCCCCTCACTCAGTGCAATACACCCATGAATGATGTTTATAGAACTACAACGCCCACACATGCCATGTGATTTCTATTCTACAGCTGAAAGCCAGAGAGCCTTACTCAGGGAAATTGATGAAAATTGATGACAGAGTTTCTTCCAGAAAATTACAGGGAAAGTTGAGCTCCATCTATTTTAAAAACAGATGTGTTCTGGAAGTCTAAAATTTTAAAAATTCTGAAGTTGAAATAGCAAGTATTCTGTTACAACATATACTTATCACAGAGAAAAAAAAAAGAGAAAATTACACTCCTTCTCTAGAAGTGGAAAAAAAAAAAAAAAACCACCCAAAGGTCAGTTCACTACCATCCTACCATCTAGTCAATTCACACTCATAGCAACCCTCCAGGCCAGCGTAGAACTGCCTCTGTGTGTCTCTGGAATTGTGACTCTTTAAAAGAATAGAAAGCAGGCTGAGCCCCGGTGGCATAGTGGTTGTGCGCGGGACTGCGACCCACTGGGTTGGAGGTTCAATTCCAGCAGTGGGGCTGGGCCTCCTACTCCCACCACCGAGAGCAGTGATGCCAAAAAAAAAAAGGGCGGCTGAGCCCCGGTGGCATAGTGGTTGTGCGCGGGACTGCAACCCACTGGGTCGGATGTTCAATTCCAGCAGTGGGGCTGGGCCTCCTACTCCCACCACCGGAGAGCAGTGATGCCAAAAAAAAAAAGGGCGGCTGAGCCCGGGTGGCGTAAGTGGTTGAGTGCGGAACTGCAGCCTGCGGGCTTGGCGGTTCAAATCCAGCGGCGGCTGGGTAGTGCCCACGACCACCAGAGGCAGTGATGCCCACAAAAAAAAAAAAAGAGTAGAAAGCTTCATCTTTTTCCTTCAGTGTGTTGATGGCTTCAAACTGCTGACTGCAGTTTTCATAGCATGTCCTTGAGGTAGTCATGTGAGATACTTCATGTGATTAATGCTTAGGAATATACATCAGAAGTATGACGGAGATTTGTGCCAGCACAAATATGCCCTCAGAACTGGGAGTAATACTGTTTCAAAAAAGATTTTTGAGTAATACCATTTCGAAAAAGAGTAAGACCATTTCAAAATGTGCTTGGCACAATGGATGAATATATGGATTGTAATAAGAGTTATAAGAGCCCCCAAACCTCTTGCTGTTATAATCAAATTATAATAACAAAAGATTTTCAAATGTAAAATTAAAAGCTGTAAAGGAAGGGGGAAACCAACTGCATTAACCAATGCATAGCATCTTCCGCCCCCCTGCCCACAGTGGGGGGACACAAACAACAGAAATTTGGTCAAGAGAAACAGCTGTTAGTGTAAGATGTGAAAACAATAATAATTTGTAATTTAGCAAGGGATCATGAGAAGGGGAGGGAGAGGGAGGGAAAAAAGAGCTGACACCAATAACTCTGATAGAAACAAATCTTTAGAAAGTGATGATGACAACACATGTATGAATATGCTTGATAGAATTGATGTATAGAATGTTATAAGAGCGGTAAGAGGGCTGAGCCCCGGTGGCATAGTGGTTGTGCGCGGGACTGTGGCCCACTGGGATGGAGGTTCAATTCCGGCTCCCAGGAGCAAAGGCTGGGCCTCCTACTCCCACCACCTGAGGGCAGTGATGCCTTAAAAAAATTTTTTTTTAATTTAAAAAAATTTTTAAAAAGCTGTAAGAGCCCCCAATAAAATGATTTTTTAAAGCTATAGCTTCATAATTTTATTTTTTCAAATAAAAATTTATTATGCTTCATGTGAATGTTGCACAGCAAATTAGGTACTCCTATATTCATTTGTATGCAAATTGTGTCATATCACTAGTTGAATTTTGATAATGAGCCAGCATTCTCCTTTTTCCATTGCTTATTCTGCTTCCATAATCTCACTGCTCTCCTCCTACTTGCCATTTGGTCTTTGTTTTTGGATGTATGTTGACCATTTGGTTCATAGAGTTACTTTTCTAAAGGAGACCTTACTCATGGATGATATTGGTGATTTTGTAAGCCAATCTGACACTGGGCTGAAAAGTAACCTGTGGAAACACCTTCAATTCTCAGCTCAAAAGGTTATCTTAGGAGAGTCATCTCAAAGATTCTTTCACTCTGTATGCATCTAATAGGGTTGCCCTTCTTCAGGAATTAGAGTTTTAGTCTACATTTTTTTCCTGTTGTATTCACGAATCTTTTGTCATGTCCCTGGTCAGGTAGGTTGTTGGTTAGCTAGTCAGTAGTCATTCAGTCAATCAGTAAGTCAGTTACCCTGGTACCATCTTGTTGATCTGGCATCAGGCTAGATGAGGCAATGGTTCAAGTGGAATATAAGACTCATGGATTAGTTTTTTCTTTGAGTCTTTGAGTTTTATCATTCTCTCCAAAGTGTGTTAGATGGCTACTCACATGCTTTTAAGATCTCAGAAGCTACTCACCAAATAAGAATGCTTCTATCCTATGTTATGACAGGTGAGTAAGTTGCTCACCTCCCCTGTGGTCCCATGCTTTTTAAACCAATATACAAACTCCTGAAATTGATATATATAAGAAGCCCATGTACCTGTTCTCTAATTTGCTATATTCTTATAGGTGGATATAAATGTAGCAATAACAAGCATGTACATGTACCACCTATAAATATATCTGTTTGTGGACATACATGGTGGCAAATTATTTTACCAATCTGCATGGTTCCTGTATTGCTTGCCCTCAAGGTTAAGCCTAGGGCAAGGTCAGCAGTTGGAAGTTCCTTGGGAGAAAGACAGAGCTTTTTACTCCTATAAAGATTTGTAATCACAGAAACCTACTGGAACAGTTCTATCTTGTCCTATAAGGTCATTAGAAATCAGAACTGATTTGATAATAATGAATTTGTTTTGTTTTTGTTTATGCATATATGCATCTATATCTGCCTACATATAGTTTTTTTGGTGTGTGTGTGTGTGTGTGTGTGTGTGTGTGGATACCTCCCTCAAAACGGAATTACACAGGGCTGAGCAGAGCCTTGGTAGTACATATTTTTCCTGCTAGCCAAGTATAGAGCAAATTGTTCTGAGTTAGTGCCCCCAGTGGCATCACCTGGGAAGTTTCCCTCTGGTCACCATGAATTTTTTTGTAAAAGTAATTTCACGCTTTCCTTGTTTTTCTGTTTGTTTGTTTGTTTGTTTTGTTTGTTTGTTTTTGTATGTGTGATGGCCAATTTTCTTGCTTGGGAAAAATGCTGCAAAAACTGTTGTGATGTAGAACAGAGCTTATAAGGACAGCACTATGGAAAAAACTCAAGCATATGAGCGGATTGTCTTGTTTCAAATAAGATGAAATGTTCATTGATGACAAATCTCGTTCTGGATGTTTGGGAACAAAGATGTGGACTCTTAAGTGCATTTGGAGTCTGTTCCACCCAGTCAGACTGTTCATGAAGTTTTCTGTTTAGAGGTTCTGGGAAAGATTGCGTAATAATGTGCAACAAGAAAGGCCTGATTTAGAAGAATAAGGAGAAGGTGGGGGGAAAAGGGGGAATTGATCATAAGGATTGACCTAGAGCCCTCTTCCAGGGGAACATACCATGGAAAAGTGGGTTAAGGATGACAGAGGACAGTGTAAGATGTGAAAATAGTAACCTATACTTTATCAAGGGTGCATGAGAGAGGGAGGGTGGGGAAGGGTGGGGAGAGGAACTGATCTGAAGGGCTCAAGTAGAAAGAAAATGTTTTGAAAATGATGATGGCAACAAATGTGCTTCACACAATGGATGAATGTATGGATTGTAATAAAAGATATGAGCCCCCAATAAAGTTATTTAATAATAGTAAAATGTCTCATGCACACTGACATTTCAATGCATTATAATAAAATACATTGGAAAAAAAGGAGAGAAAGCCTGATTTTTATGGCATATGGGGGGGCGGGGCTGGTTTTGCCACCATTACAAAGTACCTGCTCACGCAGCCATCTCAGTGAGCCAGTTTTGGGCAAAAAAATCAGCATGTCTCACTTGTCCCATGCCACTTACTCACTGGCCCTCTATCTGTGCAACTACTTTTTGTTTCTGTGAATGAAGAAGAACATGAAGAGCCTAGAAAAGGCAAAGAAAATAATGAGAGGTACTGTCAGCCATCCAAACAGATGAGGAGTTGAAAAATGTTTCCAAGAATGGAATCCCAGATTTGATAAATGTATTAAGTGTAATGAAGAGTCCTTTGAAGGTGATAAATTGTTCTGGGGAAAAGAAATTTAAATACATACCTTGAAAAAATTCTGTTTGAGGTGGCGACTGCCACTTACATGTTAAAGCATTTACCAAAATTGGGTTTTTGTGTGTATGTGTTTGTGTGCTTTTTAAGGCCTCCATTTATTTTAATTGAGTGGTTCTGACTTTTCCCATATTAGAGTTTGCCTTTCCATCACGCAAAACAACGAAAATCTCCTATCTTGAAAATGCTTCACCACCCCTTTGCCTCCTATTCTTGGTAACTATTAATGAACTTTGCTTTTCATGTATGTATCTATCCTTTACTTCTGAAAACAGTGTTACTGATCATATGAGGGGCCTTAAAAAGTTCAGGAAAATAATGGAATTGAAAGATAAAGGGATTTTTCCACAAACTTGTTGAAGCACCCTGTACCGTAGTAGTCTATTTGTGATTGACTTATTACTTCACTTATCATAAAATCCTCCAAATTCTTCGCTATTATAACATATTTTGGGGGCTCCTCACTTTTCTTTATAGTTGTGCACTAATCCATTGTGTGCTTGAAACACTTTGAATCCATTCATCCACCGAAGGACACTGCGTTGTTTCTGCCTTTTTGCTATTGAGACTGATGCTACAATAAACATGCCTGTATATTCATTAGTTATTTAGCTAATTAGGTGGCATCAAGTTGTACCGTATGTACAGCAGAAGAAAGCCCCGCCCCGCCCCATGCATCCTCACAATTGTACCTCTGTTTGAGCTCATCCTTGCAGCCACTATGTCAGTCCATCTTGTTCAGCTCCTCCTTTTTTCACTTGCTGCCCCTCTACTTTGCCAAGTCCTTCTCCAGAGACTAGTCTCTTTTAACAAAATGTCTAAAGTATGTAAGACCAAGCCTTACCCTCCTTGTCTCAAAGGGTCATTCTGGCTATACTTCTTCCAAGACAGATTGGTTTGTCCTTTTGGCAATGGTACTTTCAATATTCTTTGCCAGCACTATAATTCAACATATTGAAGCTTCTTTGGTCTTCCTATTCTATGTCTTACTTTAACATGCTTGTGAGGTGATTGAAAATACCATGACTTGGGTCAGACATATCTTAGTTCTCAAAGTAATCTCTCTGACAGTGTTCTGCTTCTAGTCATTAGGTCTTCTGTATCTGATAATGTTTTAATGTGATGTATAAGGTTTTAAGTGGATAATTACCTCAAAGTAGATAGCCAATTCCTTCTTCATTGTCTGTCTTCAGTCTGAAAGCTCTGCTGAGACCTTTTGACACTGGATGACTACAGGCATTTGAAATATCAGTGATATGACTTAAATATCAAAGTAACACACAAGCTACCAGAGTACTGACAAGCTGACAGACAAGTGGTGGATATATATGCATGTCTCTTGAATTCACTGCTCTTATACCCCTATGACATATACCTATATGTGACCTAATTCTTTTTTTTGTGTGTGTGGGCATCACTGCCTCTGGTGGTCATGGGCGCTACCTAGTGCCGCTCCTGAGAGCCACTGCTGGATTTGAACCGCCAAGCCCGCGAGCTGCAGTTCCACACTCAACCACTTACGCCACCAGGGCTCAGCTCTTTATCAAATTCTGAGTTTTGCTTTAACCAAAGCTGAAGATAGGACTGTAAAGCCAATGTCCAGAATAGACTTAAATAATACAATATTCCAGCCAAGTGACATAGTCTAGTGTCTGCTTGATGACCTCCAATCATTAAGAAATTGTTAAGTATTCAAGCAACTCATTATATTGCTGTAAAACTCTAACCTGATCTTGGGTTGAACTGAAACGTATTTTTAAATTACTTCTATGCATTACCTACTGTTCCTATGTAAGATAAATGCTACCTCTTTTTACATATTTGCAGAGAGCTATCTAATCACTATGCGGCATAATAATCTGCTGGTATCTAAAAGTACAGACGTCCTTTAGGTGTTGCTTCTGTGTGGTTTTAAGTACCCTTTCCATTTTTCCTCACTTCTCTGAGCAATTTCTTTCCTTGGTGTCCATTTTAAACGTCAGTGCTTAGATTGGACACATGTTCCTGATGTGATCAGAGCAGTACAAAGTACAATGCAGCTATTATCTTCATGATACAGAAAGTCTACTTCTTTTAAGGTTGCTTAGCAAATAGATTTTTCCCCCAAAGGAACAAAAAACAAGATTGGTATAAACATAGCTGGCCCTCAAAAAGAATTTTGAGATTTTGTAAATGAAAAGGCAGTATGGTGTTTGATTGTTGTTTTTTCAAACCGTTTTTATGGGATATAATTTGCATATAATTCAACAATTCAATTATATCAAGAAGAATTGTACAATTATTATGACAGTAAATTTTAGGAAATTTTCTTCTTTCTTTTACTCCTTTTTATCAACTCACTACTTCTCCTCAACATCCTCTGCCATACCCCCAAGAAACCATTAACCCAGTTACAATCTCAATAGATAAAATCATCCTGAATTTCATATACCAAAAAATAAACAAAAGCAAAGAAACCCCAAAGCTAAAAACAACAACAAATAAAATAGAGAAAATCCTTAATTGAAAAGAAAGCAGATTTTTTGTTCTTTGATATCTGGTAATTGATCTCCTCGATACCTCATGATCACCCAGCCTGCTGTGCTTCTTCGATGTGGGCTTTGTTGCTTCTCAACTAGATGACTACTTTTTTATCTTCAAGCTTTTAAGACCCCAAACGCTATATCTCTTGATAGCTGGGTACCACCAACTTTCTTCACCACATTTGCTTATGCACCTGCTTTGCCTTCAGTGATGTGTTGGGAAGGTGAGCATCTCAGACTGCTGAATTATTAGAACAAAATGTTCTTGTATTGGGAAAGTACATGAGTAGGGGCCCCACTGTCCATGTGCTTCCTAATAATAACCCCATAAATATATGTACATAGATCTATTTCCCTTTAATCATATAAATTATATTTATATACATATATGCCTTTGTTTAGAACTGTATAAATGCCTTTTGCCTCCTGGTTCTTTCCTCTATTTCTTTTTACTTTGGGATCCAAAGCCCATCTGTGGGCAACTGGACATTGCCTCACAGAAGGCTCAGGGAAGGGGACGAGGCAGTCAGAGTGCAGTGCAGCAATGATGAAACATACAACAGTCCTCTAGTTCTTAAATGCTTCCTTCCCCCCACCCCCCACTATCATGATCCCAATTCTACCTTACAAATCCGGCTAGACCAGAGGATGTACACTGGTACAGATAAGAATTGGAAACACAAGGATTCCAAGATAGAAGAACCACTCAGGACCAGTGAGTGGTAAGAAGGGAAATCATGGGAGGGTGGAGGGGAGGTGGAGGGGAGGTGGGGTAGAAAGGGAGAACAGATTGCAAGGATCTACATACAACCTCCCTGGGGGATGGACAGTGGAGAAGTGAGTGAAGGGAGACGTTAGATGGTATAAGATATGAAAAAATAATGATAATTTATAAATTATCAAGGGTTCATGGGGAAGAAAGGAGGGGTGTAGAGGGGGGTGGAAATGAGGAGTGGATACCAGGGGCCTAAGTAGAAACAAGTGTTTTGGAGAACAATGAGGGACACAAATGTATGGAAGTGCTTGACACAGTGGATGTATGTATGGATTGTGGTAAGAGTTGTATGATCCCCCCCAATAAAATGATTTAATAATTTAAAAAATAAAATAGAAAATAAAGCAGAAAACATTAAAAATCAGAACAGCTTTAGAATGGGTCAAAAAGGAGATCAAATGATAAGGTGCAAAATTTCATCCTAACTACATCTGCCATAATCCACTTTCCAATGCACTCTGCATAACAGCAAGGTTATTCACATCCCAGGTCTATTTTTGGAGGGGCTTCAACAGAGGCTTTAAGGTATATGGACTTCTCCTTCACTTTTTTTTAAACTGATACAACTTGTAAATGGGTTAAAAGGGGAATCAAATGAGATGTTATAATGAAACCTAACTATGTCTACTTTAATTGTCTCTACAAACCTCTACTTGATAACAAGGTAAAAGTCAGTATATTTTGTTTGCTTGCTTGATTTTTTGTTGGTTTGTTTTAAAAAACATACAAACTATACGGCTAAAGGCTTATGGAACCTTTCATTTTGTGTTCACTTGATCATATTTGATATGGGATTCAACATGGATATTACATCCTCTGCAAAGATCAGACTCACTAACATCAAACTCACTTTCATGCAACTAGGAGGTTAATATAGTCTCTGTAGGCAGAAGTGATTCTTTCTTGAACCGCATTTATTCCACTGAATAGGACTTACACTCATGAAAATATATGGGCAAAATGATCACAATAACAATATGAGCTGTGACAGTCAGATTTTGTGTCAACTTGTCATGTCTAGGGTTCTCAGCAGTTTGGTAATAATCCCCCAGGATGTGATCTAACACAAATCAACCTACTCCATGACAGAAAATAGCATAAAATGATCAACTCTGTAAGCAACTAGCAGTTGTGGAGGTGTGCAAGTCCCTTGATCAGGTCATAGCCTTGGTGGAATTAGAAGGAATCTTGGAAGTGTGGCCTACTCATGTTTCACCAGCTTCTCTGAGAA
>PVJH01022317.1:0-36911 GCA_004026705.1 Nesogale talazaci | reverse complement strand
TCTTGGGAGCAGGTAGAGCAGGTGCAAAGACCCAGAGGCCAAGCAGGCTTGGCAGAGGAGAACAGAGGACTGGGGAAGTAAAAGGTTCGTCTGACGTTTTCTTTTTTTCATTGTTTTATTTTATTTTATTTTCAGGCATCACTGGTGGGAGTAGGAGGCCCAGCCTTTGCTTCTGTGAGCTGGAATTGAACCTCCATCCCAGTGGGCCGCAGTCCTGCGCACAACCACTACGCCACCGGGGCTCAGCCTTTTTTTTCTTTTTTCTTCTCTTTTTTTCAGTGATTTTATTGGGGGCTCTTAGAGCTCTAATAAACTTCAATGCATCATTCATATCAAGCATGTTTGTACACATGATGCCATCTTCATTTCCAAATATTTTCTACGAGTCCTTGATAGAAGCTCCTCTTTCCCTCTCCTCCTTTTTTAATAAATCATTTTATTGGGGACTCATAGAACTCCCATCACGATCCACACATACATCAATTGTCTGCAAGCCACATTTGCACACTTGTTGCCATCATCACTCTCAAGACATCCTCCCTCCACGTAGGCCCCCAGTACCAGCTCCCCATATTTCCCTTCCCTCCCCTTCCCTCCTCCCCCATGAACCCTTAATAACTTACAAATTGTTACCATTTTTCATAGCATACACTGTCCAATGTGTCCCTTCTCTCACTTCCCTGTCGGCCATGCCCCAGAGAGGAGGTTATATGTAGATCCTGAAGTTGGTTCCCCCTTTCTACTCCACCATCCCTCCACCCTCCCAGTATCACCACACTCATCACTCATCCTGTGGGATCATCTATCCTGAATTCTCCATGTTTCCGACTCCAGTGTACATGCCCTGGTCTAGCTGGATTTAGCTGATGCTGTTTCAAAGTTTCCTCTAGCCGCCGTGGGACCCCTTCGCTGGTACTTTCTCTTCAAGGGAACGGGTAGCCAGGCATAGCAAGGAGGTAGGCAGGACAGAGGTGGCGACCACAAACATCTCTTCACAAGCTGATGGCCTGCACTTGTAGGCCGTCACAAGATGTCGGCGGAAGAGAGGTCAAGGCAGGAGCCCCTGGGTTGTGCCCATGGTTACGGTGTGTGAATGTCTGACTGCTCAAGTCCTCCCAGAGGTGCCTCCGAAGAGAAGCCTGGCGATCTGCTTCTACAACCTGGGCCGCAGGAGACTCAATGGAGCCCAGTGGACAGGGGCGGTCACTGGTTCACAGGGCCTGGGCGTGAACTCAACAGCAAGGGCTCTTTGGGAGGGAGTTGGGACCAGAGAAGGGACCCTGGCTGGTTCGCCCTCAAAATCTCCAGTTGTGAGATGAACTAACATAGGGGGGTGTCTTTCTTCTTCCCTTCCCCCAGGCTCCCAAGGAACTCCCCGTTGGAGACAGGAAGCCCCCAGACTTCCTGCCCATCCAAGAGAACCGTCCACTTTTCCTTGGGCAGAAGAAGGTGGAGAGGGCTGCCTGGTGGTCCCACCACCATGGTCAAGCGGGTGGCCCTGACCTAAGGGAGTCGGAACTTTGAGAGAGAAGTCAGCCGGACTGATGGCCTGGGATAGAACCTTTGGACTGGCCAATGCCAGGTTGAAGTGTTTGTGGCTCCGGCTCCAATGGGCTGGGCCCATTTTGTGTGGGAATTAGGCTGAGATTCCTGTGGGAAGAAGAAAAGCATCCGTCTCCAGGTCATTTTGTCCAGGCCCCTGTAGTCTTAGCTGCCGCTGCTTCTTACCAATCTCCTCAACACAATGGCAGCCATCTCTCCGTTTAGAATGCAGAGCGGATGGCTCTTCCTCTGGGTGACAGGGACACCCCCCAATCCAACATCAGGATCTCAGGAAGACCCCTGACTCTTCCTGGGATCCGCCTGGACCTGGGGAAAGATTTTTGGCAGTGCTCGCATCCAGGTCCCTGTGCCACAATCCCCAGGGAGGGCTGAAGCTTGTCCAGCATCACACAGCCCAGCCGGGAACCAGTCTTTCCTCCCTGGCCCATCCTGTTCCCTCCTTTGGGGGATCTGAAGCCACCTGAGAAGCGGAAGGGGATAGAGAGAGGAAATTGACACATGGGGCTTTCTTCCATAAGCCAGATACAGGCTGGGTCCTTGCATTAGTCTGGGTTGACTGGAGAAACAAATCCAGGGAGACTCACATATGTATAGGGGGAAACTTTATCTCCTCTCCTTGGTGCCCCGTCCCCAATGAGGTCATCAGACTGCTACCTGATTGACAGGTTAGACTCCATCCCTTGGCAAGTTGACCCAAGTTTGTGTCACTGCCACAGTATGTTAACCATCTCATGTGCCAAAGACCCAGCACCTATTTTATGGAGACTGAACCTGAGGCTCAAAGAGAGGGATTCTGGACAGGGAGGGACCCGGGGCTGCAGGATTCCACCGCCTCTCTGTCCTCCTATTGGTCGTGTGAGGGAATACGAGGGGAAGGTGGGAGGGCAAGCTCCTGTCCCTGCCACACGCTGGGGGACTGGAATTCTTGGCTGCTAGTGCTCAGTGTTCCCAGCTCTCTGATGATCCCGCTGTCACTCAGAGCTCCTCCCCCTGTCGGAATGCATCTCTGCCCCTCCGTAGGGGATCGACTTGTTGAGGCCTGTGACAGGTAGGTTTGTGGTGCCCACATGGCCAATGAAGATAGGTGTGTTTGCTTCGACGGTATGGTCAATGAACACATGTGAGATTAATTGAAGGGCGGAGCTATCAATGGCTCCTCGAGTCTCGCCTCTCTCTCTCCTGCTCTTGGATCTTCGGACCAGTGTGAAGCCAGCTGACTTGCTTGTCCTGTGCCTTGATTTGCAAGCTGCACTACTGATGGGTCACCTAATCAGTGGACTGTTGTTGTGAGTTGAGGTTCCTTAAAGCCCTGCTTCGCCACGCCACTGAAATAGACATCTCTTGAGCTGAGGACAGTCGGTCTCTGTCATCTGGCTGACTGTTGGTGACCTGCTTTGCTGTTTGCTGCTTGTGGTCGGACAGCCTGAACTGCTCTACGGAGGACTACTCGGCGGCCCTCAAGAATCAAAGGACTGCCAGTCTACTAGCTGTCTCACGCAAGTGAGTTGCACCGAGCCATTTGTACTGCTTTATAGATGAGTCAATTGTTTATTTCTGGTGCTAGATATCTTTATATCTATATAAATATATAGAGAGAATCATTAGTGTCCTGGTTTTGTTTCTCTAGAGAACCCTGTCTAACACAAGGCCCTATAGCCCCTCATCCCTGTGAACTCGACCTTGATGCAAAGTAGCTGTCAGGGAGGCTGAACTGATGTCTTGAATTTGCTTTCAGGGAGGCTGAACTGGCGTCTTGTTGAAAAGTAGGGTGGGTCCTAACCCAGCATAACTGGCATCTTAGTAAGAAGAGAACAGACATGGGGAGATACGGTTATGGATGAAATGATGCCCTCTCCAATGGCGTGATGAAATTCTAGCCCAGCGTTACCCCCGTGGACGGTCCCATTTGGGAAGGGTTGCCTTGAATGTTAGTGTGAGCTCACGTGTGCAGACTGGGCCTCAGGCCTCAGCACTTTCCCAATCTAAACAGAGGGATTAGGCACAGAATCAAGCAGAACAGTAGAAGTGCCCGCCGAGGAACCAAGGGATGCTGGGTGTACAGTTATGGAGAGAGAGCTCTCCCCTGCTCCTCTCGAGAGCCGGCAGAGAGCATGCCTGGACTCAGACTCTGAGAACGGGGAGACAATAAATCCCTGCTGTTCAGCGCCACGCACTGTGGCATTCGTATGACTAGCCGACCAACTCGGACAGCCTGGATGTGATTCGAGGGCTGCTGGGAGCCGCCGGACGCTGAGCAGCGTCATGGGAGAGAGAGTCCTGGAAGAATCCACGTGGCCTCGGACTGGAGGCAGTAAGTGTGCGTTCGTGTAGGCCACCCACTTTGCCACAGTGGTCACAGGAGGCAGACACCATGACCCGCCCCCCTCCCCGCAGAGATCCCCAGCTTGCAAGGAAATAAACTCTTGAGTCTTCACAGAGAGTGAGCCAGGTCATTGTGTGTGTGTGTGTGTGTTGTGTGTTTAGTGTGAGCGGTGGGGTGTGTGTGTGATCTCACTGCCTTTTCAGACACACATCTGAATCTGCCCCTTCCCTGTTGCCTCCACCCCCACCCACCATACCTCTTATTATTGACATTTAGAATTCTGGCCACAAGTGGCACCGAGGCTGTGTCTGACCTCCTCTGACTTGAAGACAACATTGGCCCCAAGGCTGACTCCTGAGGCTGAGGTCAGGTGTGCCTCCCCCTCCTGCCTTCTTCCCCATCCTGACACCCACCCCACCCCCCTCGCGCAGCACGCTCCACTTCCCTCTGGCCACTCAGAGCTCACAGACCATAGTCTTGGCTTAGGGAGCTTGTAAGGGATTGATTGTGAGCATCTGATTGTTCACCAGATCACAATCCAGGAGGGGAAACACCCAGGGTACAGTTCTTCATCAGGACAGTTTCTTCTCAGCCCTGCCGACAGGCACACCTCCCTCTGGTCCTTGGCCACTCAGCCATGTGGCCCGTTGGTCTCTCCTCTGCTCGGGCAAGTGCAATTGCTGAATAAGCACTCCTTCTACCAGTCAGCCTGAGCCCCGGAGGGTCCCGCTCTAGCTCCGTCTGGGTTTGCAGACTCATTCCCAGTTAAGTGTCTGGAGGCAGCCCACTCTGCCGCCAAGCCTCCGGGTCAGAGGGGCTCTGGGGGCTTGGAAGCTTCCACTCTGTCGTGTGCTCCAAATCCTGCGGACTTTGGTGCTGTCACTTGTCTGCCGCCTCTGTGTCACGGCTCTCTGACTCCCGGACGGAGGAGCTCAGTGCTGGGGGTCCCAGAGTCCAAAGGACGTGCTCCCCTCCTGCCTCTCCCTCAGGTTCATCGATCTGCTGCGATGGCCGCACAGAGCTCACAGGTCACACACAGGGTCGTAGGACTCTGAGGTTACGACTCAGAATTGAGAGCTTGAGGTAGAGGCCTCTTTCTCCTGAGGGGACCCATGCCCTCAGCTCAGTGATTCTCAACCTTGCAAATGCCATGACCCTCCAGACAGTTCCTTGTGTTGGGGTGAAACACACACACACACACACACACACACACCACCAACCATAAAATTATTTTCATTGTTACTTCATCACTGTGATTTTCCGGTGACCCCTGTGAAAGGGTTACTCGACCCCCCAAAGGGTTCACGACCCACAGGTTGAGAACCACTCTTGGGTCTCCTCAGGACAGGCCTCCACCCAGGTCCTACTCAATCCGGCTGCTGGCTTGCTGAGCCAAGTGGGACAAAGCTAGTTAACCCTGTCCCAAAGGGCCTGAAGGGACCACAGTCCACCTGGAAGCCTTTGCCGGAAAGTGCTCAGCTCTCTGCCCGGGGCTCGGGGTGCCCCCTCGGATGGTCCCCTCCATGGGCTGCCTTCTTCCTGTCACCACCGCTCTGTGCCGGTGGCATCGTGGTTACGAGGCCGGGCTGCCAACTGCAGAGTCAACAGTGTGAAACCACCAGGTGCTTCTCGGGACAAGGACGGGGCCACCTACACCCGAGGAACTCCAGTCTTGGATACACACAGGGGCAGATCTGCTCTGTCCCACAGGGTCACTGTGAGCGAGAATGGACTTGATGGCAGGGAGTGAGGACTCTGCCACGCTGGCTGCTGCTGCTGCTGGGCACCTTGCCCTGTCTCGGGTGTGACAGCTCTCCGTGTCCTGGATCTAGACCGGTCTTCGTGGAGGGACACCGGGTCCAAAGGCAGCACTCCACTTCTCATTCTCCTTTTTTTTTTTTTTTTGGCATCACTGCCATCAGGTGGTGGGAGTAGGAGACCCAGCCTTTGCTCCATGGAGCTGGAATTGAACCTCCATCCCAGTGGGCCGCAGTCCCACACACAACCACTACGCCACCGGGGCTCAGCCCTCATTCTTCTTTCTTGATGGCCAGGAGGTCTCCTCCTCGTCCTGGGATGGACTCCGTTGAGACCCACCTGGATGGCCAAGCTGGCCATCCGCTTGCGGACGTCCCCTACACCTTGTTGGTATAGTTCAACCCACCCGCTTTCTGGGCACTTTATCCGCATTGTGGGCAAGCCTCCCCCTGGGCGGGCCACACACGCCTCGCTGGCATTGCCCTACCCAGTCATCGTGTGACCTGCAAGACCGTGAGCGACGACGAAAAGGGCCATCGCAGGTCAGGCACCGCATGGAGGTGTGAGTGGGGGCGGGGTGGTGCCGGGCCATCGATTGCACTTGCAGTTCTCTCTCGACGCATAATCTGCTGAGCGTCTTTGCACACGTCCTCGGGCCACCTGTCCTACCGGGGAGGCAGGACAGCAGAATACTTAGAAGCCAGGAGCTTGAGCCTTCGCCTCGTGTCCTTTGGACGGGTTGTCAGGAGAGACGAGTTCCTGGGAGAGGGGGCTCTCGGTGGGGTGGATGGGTGGGCACAGGCTGCGGCCCCGGGCTCAGATACAGGCCGGGGGGCTGTTTTGTCCAGGTTTGCTCTGGCTCAGCGCCTTCCAACAACAGCTGCCCTCCTTGTCACTCTCGCCAAATGACCGGCTGCACCACATCCCAGACTCACTCCTTGCGGGACTCGATGCAACTGCCAGTGACCCCACAGGACAGGGTCGAGTGGCCTGGGAGTTGCTCTTGATGGGAGGAGACGTGGTGGAGCAGCTAGCACAGGGACGGACGGGGGCGTCCGTGGCGCACGCTCAGAGGGTCTAACTTCCTGCCAGGAAGGGGTGGTACGCCTAGGTGGACGTTACACGTGGATCGACCCATCTGGGCCAGGTGAATTCAAGGCAGCCAGTGGGGTCCACCAGCATCTGAAAAGCCAGAATCCAGAGCCGTGGGCCCTTCTGCTTCTAGAGCTGCTCCTCGGCGGCTGTGCAGCGATCACCTCTGGCCTCAGGTCTCCGGGGTGGGGTGGGGGCGTGAAGTGCACTGAGGGGGCCTGTGCCAAACCTGAAACTTCTTCTACCTTGTATAAAACTCCCTTGGATCACGATCCAGGCTTCAGACTGAATTATTTTTTGCACAAAGACAAGGACTAAGGTTTATTTCTCCCAGGAGAGAGACTTAACAGAAGGACCTGTCTTTCCTCCTCAATGTGGCTGGTGGTTTCAAAATCCTGACCCAGAAGGTAGCAGCCTAACTGGACCCTCCCAACCCCACCCCCACCCGGCACCGACAGGTCTTCTTATAATGACTGAGTAAACCCATGCAGATGTGGCCCACCAAGGGGATGGGATAGCTTGCTCATAAGCTCATAGAGTAAATGAGGTACGTGGCACCCTGTACAAAAGGTCTGTGGAGGGCTGAGCCCCGGTGGCATAGTGGTTGTGCGCGGGACTGCGGTCCACTGGGACGGAGGTTCAATTCCAGCAGTGGGGCTGGCCCTCCTACTCCCACCACCGGAGAGCAGTGATGCCCCCCCCCCCCCGCCAAAAAAAATCCTGTGGAAGCCCATCGATTGGTTTTGCCATCCAACTGCCTTAGAAATGAGTTCTTTTGGAGACAAGAAAGTAGACCCCATGACCACCAGGAAAGATGAGCCAGAAGCAGACACCTGCATTGGGACCTGTGATCCCTGCTCTGAGACCCTCCTACCCTGCGGAGATACAGAGAGTTGTAACACCAGAGAGGAGGGGAGAGGGCAAGAAGGAGCCACAGAGACCTAGAGGCCGAACCAGGAGACCAGATGGAGAAGGAAAAGGGGGAGGTGGGAGAGAGAGTGAGCGCCTCTATGCGGGGGGCTGGCTGGCCGAGTGGGCTGCCTCCGGGCACTCTGGGGCCGAAGAAGAGAGTTTTGCCATACTTCCCCAAGTAGGGCAGAGGCCAAGGTGCCGAGGGCTAGGAGAGCAAGGACCGGAGAGAAATCTGTGGGTGGGCACATCTGAGAAGAAACTGTCCTGAGTCCTTCCTGATCCTGGAGTGTAACCTGCTGCTTCCCTCACAAACCGCATCATTGTGACTGTTGTCTGAGTTCTGTGCGGCCATTGTCAGAAGTTCTTGAACCCAGCAGAGACACCGGGAGGGCTGTGGGAGGCACAGCTGGGGTCGGAGCTGGTAAACAGTCTGGAGCGTGAAGGCAGGTCCGATGTCACCTCTCAGGATTTAGCCTGGAGTGGCTGACCTTGCTGTTGCTTCTCCCGTGTGAAGTTGCAGGAGGTAAGGAAACACTGCCCCTCGGTGTATTTGGAATACTGCCGTTTGATCAGATATGTGCTTTACAAATATGTTCTCTATCGCTGGTCTTCTCTTCCTTTTTCTAAAAAAAAACTGTGTGGTTTATCTTTTTGTTTTGTTTTGTTTTGGGGGCACCAATCCCTCTGTAGGGATTGTTAACCCTTTCCTCATGTCTGGGTGGTTTGAGACTGCCTTTGGAAGAGTAGAGTTTGTAATATCAATTATCAAAATTTGTATTTTTTTTCTTTGAAGGTTGATGCCTTTTGTTTTCTAAGATACGCTTGCTAAACACCAGGTCACAAAGACCTTAGCCTTTGTTTTTTTCTACAAGCTTTATTTTTAAAAAAAAACATTCTACTGGGGGCTTGTACAACTCTTACCACAATCCATCCATCCATCCATCCATCCATTCATCCATCCATCCATTGTGTCAAGCACATCTGTACATTTGTTGCCATCATCATTCTCAAAACACTTGCTTTCCACTTGAGCCTCTGATATCAACTCCTCATTTCCCCCTCCTTCTCCAGTCCTCCCTCATGTACCCTTTATAATTTATAAATTATTATTACTTTGTCATGTCTTACACTGCCCAAAGTCTCCCTTCACCCACTTTCCTGCTGTCCATCTCCCAGGGAGGGGGCTACATATACATCCTTGTAATCCATTCCCCCGTTCTCCCCCACCTTCTCTCCACCCTCCCGGTATCACCACTCTACTGGTCCTGAAGGGTTCGTTTGTCCTGCATTTCCTGTGTTTCCAGTTCATATCTGTACCAGTGTACATCCTCTGGACTTGCCAGATTTGTAAGGTAGAATTGGGGTCATGATAGTGGGGGGAGGAAGCATTAAAGAACTAGAAGAAAGTTGCACATTTCATTGTTGCTACACTGCACCCTGCCTGGCTCATCTCCCTGAGACCCTTCTGTAAGGGCATGTCCAGTTGCTTATGAATGGGCTTTGGGCCCCCGCTCTGTACTGCCCCTCATTCACAATGATATGATTTTTTTATTTTGATGCCTGATACCTGATCCCCTAGACACCTCATGATCACACAGGCTGGTGAGCTTCTTCCATGTGGGCTTTGCTGCTTCTCAGCTAGATGGCCACTTGTTTATCTTCAAACCTTTAAAACCCCAGATGCTCTTATCTTTTGATAGCCAGCCACCATCAGCTTTCTTCACCACATTTGCTATGCACCCACTTTGTCTTCAGCAATTGATCGTGTCGGGAAGGTGAGCGTCATGGGATGCCAGGCTAATAGAATAAAGTGTTCTTGTACTGAGGGAATACTTAAGTGGAAGCCCAATGTCCATCAGCTACCTTAATATTAAACCTATAAATATATGCACATAGATTTATTTCCTCATCATCATATAGAAATATATATATATGCGTGTGGGCTTTGCATATATATGCAAATGCCCTTTGCCTCCTAGTTCCTTCCTCTATTTCCTTTCACTTTCCTCCTTTACTTTGCCACTATCATGCTCAACCTTTATTTGGGTTTCAGTAATTCTCAGTTACATTGCCCTTGGATCAAGCCCTACCAGGTCTCTTACACCCTCCTCACCACCGATTTTGGATCACTTGTTGTTCCCTCGTCCCTGGGTTTGTTAACAGCACTTCCTCCCCCCTCCCCCCACACTGTCCCCCTGGAAACATTGGTCCGTTGTTTTCTCCCAGATTGTTTATCCCGCCTATTTATCTAGATAAACCTGCAGAGATAATAATATGCACAAAAACAAAACAGAGAAAAACAAAGCAACAAAGGAAAACAAAACAATAATAAACAAAAACAACCCTCCCCCCAAAAAAGATAAGCCTATATGTAGTTCAAGGTCAGTTTGTTGACAGGAATGTTTTCTGGTTGAGTTTGATGGGGTGCCACGCCCTGGCCCCCAAGTCTATTTCTGACCTTTCCTAGGGACTTGGTTGCTTTGCTCCCCATGCCGTCGTGCTGCACACACTTTGTGTTCACCTCGATGTGGTGGGGTCAGATCAGGTGCTATCCCTGGGCCGTGTCTCCAGTGCTGTCCCTTATAGGGTTATGGGTCAGTGAAGGATGTCATGTCTTGTGGTGGGGCTGATCATATGGTCCTCTCTGTGAATTGGCTGTTCTGAGCAGGGATATCGTCCTTAAGGCTTGTGGGCCAGGATGTGCTCCACTCTCTCCTCCTCCCCCTTCATTTGGTCCCATGTGCTCTGGTCAGACATGTCCCCCTCTCTGAGCTGTAGCTTCAGTGCTGTCCTCTGAAGTAAATTCTTCTAAGGGAGGGACAGCTGTCCACATAATTGGGATTAGGGCTTCCCCACAGACCTCTCTACTGGTTCCCTGCTTCATGCTAGTATGTTGCATTTACATCTTGGAGCACTGGGTTGAAGTCTGGTCCCTCTTTCCCTGTGGAGATATAAGCAATATCCTCCCATTGGATAAGTTAGTGCTCTGTTCCCCTGCTACCTGTTTCTTTTTCTTCTCCCCCCCCCCCCTTCGCCTCATTTTTAGTTGGCTATCATATGTAGCCCTGGATTTGGTCTGGCCCCTGCCATACTACCTGGACCTCACCCCAGGAATGTTTATAAATGGTAGCTTTTTCCCTATGCCCCTTTTGCATTTTTTTCATTCTTACCACAGCAGACCATATTGTACTTGTCCTTTTGTGCTTGGTTTACTTCACTTAGCATAATTTCCTTCAGTTCTTTCCATGCGACGATATGCTTCATGCGTTCATCACTGCTTTTGAGTAATGCATAGTACTCCATTGTAGGTATGTACCACGTTTTTAAAATCCATCCACCTGTTAATGGAAATTGGGGCTGTTTCCAACACCTTGCAATTGTGAACTGTGCCACAATGAACATTAGAGCACACATATCTGGTCATGGTTTGTTTCTTTTCTCTTCTGGGTATATGCTGGATCATATGGTAGCTCAATTTCCATCTGTTTTAGATATTGTCAAATCAATTTCCATAGTGGCTGTACATACCTACAGGCCCACCAGCAGTGGATGAGAGTTCCAATATCATCAGAGTCCCTCCAACACTTGTTGCATTCCGATCTTTTGAATTGGACTATCTTCAAGGGTATTAGGTAGTATCTCATTGTTGTTTTAATTTGCATTTCTCTTATGACTAATGATCAGAAATATTTTCTCATATGTTTATTAACCATTCGGATTTCTGCCCTTATGAAACTTGTTCAGGTCCTTTGCCTATCTCCTCAGTGGGCAATTGGGGTTGTTGTCTTTTTTAACATTTTGGAAGTTAGCAGAGTATTGCAGATTTTAGTAATAAGGCCTTTTTCTGATGTGTCATTGCTAAAGATGTCTCCCCAGTCTGTGGGTTCTTAATACTCTCTTGGGTGAATTCTTTCGATGTACACAGGTATTTTATCTTCAGTATATCCCGCTTGTCTATTTGTGCCTCCTCTATGCTTGTGTCCTTCCCTATTTCTGATAGCCTATGCATTCCCTGTGCCAAAGTTCTCAGGTTGGTCCCAATTCTCTCATTGATGGACCTCATAGTTTGGGGTTTTACCGCGAGGTCTGATTTGATTCTTGTGCATGGAATGAGATAAGGGTCTTGCTTCATTTTTCTGCAGGTAGATATCCATTTTTTTTTCCAGCACCACTTGTTGAAGAGGCCATCTGCTTCCCATTTGATATTTTGGGGGCCTTTATCAAAGATCAGTTGTCTGTATACTTATGATTTTGTTTCTGGGCTTTCAGTTCTTTTCCAATGGCCTGAGTATTTTTCATTATACCAGTATTTTCATTGACCACTGTGGCTGTATAATATGTGCTACAGTCAGGTAAAGCAAGCCCTCCCACTGTGTCCTTTTTGAGAAGTTTTTTGCTAATTCGGGGCTTCTTACTTCTCCATGTGAAATTGGGAGTCAGTTTTTCCATTTCTTTGAAGAAGGATGATGTTAATTGTATTGGGATTGCATTTAAATTATATAGTGCCTTGGGCAGAACTGACATCTTTACTACATTGAATCTTACAATCAATGGGATGTTCTTCTATTTGTTGAAGTCACTCTTAGTTTTTTGTAATGGTATTCTGTTGTTTTCTTCAGGTAGATCTTTTGTTCTTTTAGTCGGGTATATCCCTACATATTTCAATTTGTGCTCGACTATTGTGAAAGGTACAACCTTTTTGTTCTCTTCTGTAATCTTATCTGATATGTATTGTAGTTCAATAGACTTCTGTTTGTTGATCTTGAATGCTGTCACTCTGCCATATTTTCTATTGTTTCCAGTACTCCCCTTGTGAAGCTTTTGGGATTTTTCCATTTATAAAATCTTATCGGCTGAGCCCCAGTGGCGTAGTGGTTGTGTGCAGGACTGCGGCTCACTGGGATGGCGGTTCAATTCCAGCTCACAGGAGCAAAGGCTGGACCTCCTACTCCCACCACCAGAGGGCAGTGATGCCTAAAAAACTTTTTTAAAAATCCTATCATTTGCAAATAACAATAGTTCTACCTCTTCCTTCCCCAGGAAAATACCTTTGATGTATTTTCTTTGCCTTATTTAACATTCAGTATGATGTTAAACAGAAGTGGGGACAAGGGGCAACCTTGTCTTGTCCCCTTTTTCAGTGGAATTGTATTTGTCTTTTCTCCATTGACTACCACCTTGGCTGTTGGTTTTTCATATATTGCTTGTATTATCTTGAGTTTTCCTTCTTTCCTCTCTTCCTGAGTGTCTTAAACAGGAATTGGTGTTGGGAGTTGTTGAATACTTTTTCCATATCTATCAATATTATCATGTTAAATAAGAGTGAAGACAAACCTTGTCTGGTTAACAGCATTACTCAGTCCTGTAATGCCTAAGTTCAGTCCATTGATATCCAGGGTTATTATCTCCATCTGTGGACACTGTGATGTAATCGTACACCTTTTGTGTTGGGTGTTTTTCTACCTCCCTTTCTTATTCGTGTTGTTTTTTTTAAGGCATCACTGCCCTCTGGTAGGAGTGAGAGGCCCAGCCTTGCTGCTGCTGGATTTGAACCGCCAAGCCAGTCAGCTGCAGTCCCACACGCAACCACTACGATACCAGGGCTCAGCCATTAGTGTGTTTTGAATGCATGTCTGTGTGTATTTCATTCTTGACTTCTTCCACCCTTAAGCCAATGCTATCTTGGGAGATGTTTTCTCTTTGTTGCCTTCTGGGTGAGGTTGTTCTATGTGGTGGACTCTTATTTATGCTTGGTGAGCGGTGTTCTTCTGCCCATACTGGGTTGGCAATGATCTTTTGTAGACTGGGTTTCTTCTAATGTATTCTTTGAGTTTTTCCTTTTCTGAGAATCTGTTATTTCTCCATCTATCTTGATAGCTAATTTGGCTGGATAGAGTATTCTTGGGTTTGCATTATTTTCCTTAATTTTGGAATATGTTACTCCACTTTCTCCTCTTCTTCATAGTGTCTGTTGATAGGTCTGAGTATATTCTTACTTGGGAACCCTTATATGTATTGCTTGTTTTTCCCTAGCTGCTCTCATGATTGTCTACATTCCCTCAAAGTTGGATAGTTTAACTATTATGTACTTTGGTGACCTCTTCTTTGGATTCAATCTAGTTGGTGTTCTTTCAGCCTCCTGAATGGTTGCCTGGTTTTCATTCATTAAGCTAAGGAAGTTTTCCTCCAAGAATTCTCTCACTATTGTTGCAGATGACTTCTTTGTTGTGTCTTTCTCCAATTATTCTGGTATTCCAATTATTCTGATGTTGCTCCTCTTCATAACACTAGACATACTGTATTTTTCATACCATAAGACACGCTTGACCATAAGATGCACCCAGTTTTTAAAGCAGGAAAGCAAGAAAAAATTCTGAACCGAATAGTGCCAGGATACAAAGATATTTATTAAAATAAAACAAAAAATATTAATATTTAACAGTGTAAACTCAACAGCTGTCTCCTGTCTCAAGGTTCTAATCTTGTCAGTCTGTTGGTGTTATGCAGGTACGTGGTATTCCACATTGCTCCCCTGCAGACTCACAGTGTCCGTATGGCTCTGCGAGGAGCCTGGTGGCGTAATTATCCTGCTCATCTCCAGGTCATCAATGCGCTCTGCCAATCATGTGACCTGACTGACATTGAGACTCCAGGAGGTGGAACTTTCCCCGAACACACAGCAATCCATGGCATGCAAACAGCAGAGGACAGTAAGTGGATGCATGGGATCATAAACAAATGTTCTGAGGTAACCAACCTTCAGACCATTAGACGCACCCTCACTTTCCCCCCACTTTGGGCGGGGGGGCAGAAGTGCATCTTATGGTTTGACAAATATGGTAGCTCTTAGGTTTTCTTCACCTTCTCTGATGATCTTATTAGACTTTTGTTCACATTTGCTAAAGCCTGCTTGGTTGCCCTCTAGGTCCCTGGTGTAGTTCTCTGCCTCTTGCAGTCAAATGGTGAAGTCCATGAGTCTGCTACTGGTTTTTGTTTGTTTTTGTTTTTTTGGGGGGGAGCATCACTGCCCTCTGGTGGGAGTAGGCGGCCCAGCCTTGCTCCTGGAGAGCTGCTGTTGGATTTGAACCGCCAACCAAGTGGGTCGCTGTCCCCCACACAACCACTATGCCACCGGGGCTTAGCCCTTTAAAACAATTTTTTTTTAATTTTGTTTTGGGTCATCACTGCCCTCTGGCGGTTGTGGGAGCTACCCAGTGCTGCTCTTGAGAGCTGCCGCTGGATTTGAACTGCCAAGCCCATGGGCTGCAGTCCTGCACTCAACCACTTACGCCACGGGGGCTCAGCCCTCCGCTACTGGTTTTTGTTATCTCATCCCTTAACTCTTATATTTCCCTTTGGTGTATGGACTTTACCTCCTTTATGATCTCATCCTTAATCTATATTGTTTCCCTTGTATTCTCTATGACTCTAAGCAGCGTACTAAAAATTTCTTTCTGTGGCAGATGCCATGTCTGTTTCTTCTGTGCACATCATTGGGTTCAGCACATTCTGCCAGTGTCTTTTATTTCTCCTGTTTCTTCATTGTGGAGATTGGGGCTGATTGCTGTTTGCCTTGGGTTGTTTTAGAGGAGCCAGGTGCCACTTTCCAGGGAGTCGAAGAGCACTGCCTCTCTCTGGGAGACTCGTAGGAATGCTTCTTCAAACTGCCCGCAGCTCATTTCACTATGGAATTGGCCTACCACTTTATCCTCCTATGGCTTCACTCTTTCCCATGTCAAACAGTATTCTGTTATTCGAGGATGGTCCTCTCAGGAGACACTGGTTGGGTTGTTGTGGACCCACAAGGATGTTGCCAACACTGTCGTTCAGATGCACTGATGTTTCTTCAGTCTTCCTTAGTCGATGTCCAACCTTCACCTGCATAGGAGGGAACTGGAAATGCCATGGCTTGGATCAAGCATATCCTCGTCCTCACAGTAACATCCTGGCTTCCCGAAGCTCAGCCCACCCAGCACACTACCAAAGCAAGGCCTGGGGATCTGCTTTCCAACATGCAGCCACTGTCAACTCTAACACATAGCGCCAACCCGAGTTGGAGTCCCCTCCAACTCCCTCCATGAGGCACATGGGCAGCCAGCTTTAGTCTTTCTCCCTTACGTGAACGCCCCTTCTTCCAAACCCCCCACAACAACCTGGGCTTGTTGGTTCTGTTCAGGTGACTCCTGGGTCCTTGTCTATGCCTGAATGATGCTTCCATCAGTCCTACACTCTGAGAATAAGTGTCGCTAGCCAACAGGATAAGCTATTCTTTTTTCCCCCAGAGGTTTTTATTTTTTCTTATTTTTGAGGAAGTTCGACATGACCGAACTTGAATCAACATTTAAATCGGTATACAGATACCCGTACCTCCTGCTCTTGAGTGGGGTCTGATTCACGATCACCCTGTAGAATAGGCCAGAACGACTCTCTTAGGTTTCAGGGGCAGAAAGCCTCGTCTCTCTCCCGTGGAGTGACTGGTGGGTTCCCACTGATGGCCTGGTGATGAGCAGGCCAATCGCGCCACCAGGACTCCTCGCAGAGCCACACGGGCACGGTGAGTCTGCAGGGGAGCAATGCGGGAGGCCAGTACCTGGCACAGTCACTGACATGAGCAGGAGACACAGTGAGAAATTGGAAGAAGAGGCCAGGTTCAGAACTCCTGGGTTTGGCAAAGGCATAATTTGCAAAGAAGTAACCGCCCTGCCCCTGTGCCCCCCCTCAAAAAAAAACATACCTTCTGTCATCCAGTCAGTGTTAACTCATGATGACTCTATAGGACAGGGTGCTTTATGGGAGCAGAAGCCTGTCTGTCTGCCGAGGAGCGGCTGGCGGTTTAGAACTGCTGATCTTGCAGTCAGCAGCCCAGCGTGTAACCACTAGGCCAGCGGGACTCCTTTGCAAGGAAAAGCTCCCTCTGGAAATCCGTCCTTTCGGGTTGGCCACACTCAGGGCCTGATGGGAAATTCCTTTCTGCCAGTGTGTGTAGGGGTTGTCTCTGGCACTGGAGGCCCGTCCACATTCCTTCCAGGATTTTCTCAGGCGAGCCCCTGCTTCAGAGGGAGCCGCCTTCTCTGCTTGTCTCCAGACCATTCACAATGGCACCCTCACGGCCCCCTCGGAGTGGCAGGCCAGCACTTACTACACATGGAAGTGCCCAGAAGAGCCCCAAGGACCCAGACAGTTCCCACGGAAGGGACCGCATCCGCTTTCTTGAGAAGTCAGTGATTCACCAGAAGCAGGGCAGCGCCCCCCCTCAGACTCCTGGGGGTGTCGGAGTCTGAGGCTGCTTCGCCAGCAGGGTCTGGCTGAGGGGCTGGTAAGTCCACCGGCTGAGCGGCCTCTGTTTAACAGCTCCACATGGGAGATCCTGTGTCCGGGGGTGTGGCACAGGACAGCAGAGCATCCAGAGTGTGCGTGGAGACCTGGCCGGTGATGTGCAGCTTCCCTCAGATCTTATCAAACCTGACTGGAAGGGTGGGGACATCCTGCACTTTCCCCCACACAGAGGCCAGCACTTCTTCCGAGAGGCCAGCACTTCACAAAGCTTGATAAGTTTCCTTCGGTAGCATCTATCAGTATCGTCATCAGGGATCCCAACATGTTTGGGGAGATGGATAATAATGCTTACATTGATGCAGGTGATGCTCTCTGGTTTCATGATTTGAGAAAAAAATGGACTCAGCTTGAGCCGCTTGATTCTGGTTCAGCGCTAAGGCCACTGCAAAGCAGGAACCTCTCCTGGACAGACCTCCCTTAATGCAGTACAGATTTTCAAAGACTCGCAGCTATTCCGTTTGTGGCAGACTGCAAAAGCGAGGTCGTAGGTATCCTGGCTGAATTTCACGTCTTGGTTTTTCGTTCCGATCAGTACTTCCAATGCACTTTCAGATTTGCCTTTGAGAAATAGCAAATCCATCAACACACTGAATGGTGTGCAGTCTGAAAGAAGCCTCGTAAAGGTTGGTCTCTCAAGAGCTCCAGGGCGGCCTCCTTGAGACCCAGCTCATAACAGAGCCTCGTGAAGAGTGGCCCAAACTTGTATTCCCCCAAACTGACCTTTCTGTCCTCTGTGTGGGACTTGTAAATGACATGCTTAGCCAGCTGTATGTCGTCCCGGGAGTCACACAAATGAAGCAAGGTTCTCAGCGCCTCCTTCACGATCAGCTTGTCCTCGGTCAATTTCTCTCTCAAGTCTCAAAAGTATGTTTCTTTGGTGCTGGGGAGGGTTGTTTGCAATAGCCACCTTCTTATGCTGGGGTTCTTTTAACTTCGTAATATTTTCTGTGAGCAGCTACCTTTTAGCCAGGGATGCACGCATCTCCAAAGTGCAGGTAGCAGGATTCGCTCCAGGGAGTAAGACGGCGCAGCCGTGCTGACCTGGGCTGCACCCAGGACCTTCCGTTTTCATCCCCCTTGACCAACAGTTTCCAGACTAGGAACAAAAAAGCAGTCCCTTGCAGTTCACCCCGAGGGGCGCAAAACCGTGTCTGGCTCTCGGATGGCATTTGTGTTAAACTGGAGAAACCATTCCAGAGACACTCGTCCATGCATAAGAAAGAGCTTTGTATTGATAAGGAAATGTATATAGAGAAGACGTCCCAGCCCAATCCAGTCTATTAGTCCATGAGTTCAATATTAGCCCAGCAAACCCTCTTCAAACTCAGGCAATATATGCAATGATGTAAAATGCAGGAAGACCACAGGCCAGTGGGTCCAAGTCTTGTGGCTCCAGTGGCAGTGGAAGCATCCGGTTCTCCCGGGTCTCAGTGTGAGTCCACGGGACTTGTCAACAGGAAAGCGAAAGCAGAGCCAGAGAGTGGTATGCCTCCGGAAAGCCATTTCTCTTCATGGCACCTATAAAGGAGGTCACCAAACTGTGACCTGATTGACGGGCTAACCTCCACCCATATCTTCTTAGATAGGGGTGCCATGTTGGCACCCAAAGCAGCTATCACTGTGTTGCATTGAATTCATTTGTAGGTGAATTCAGGGAGACATGACATGACATGTCCCGCCCATCTAGACACATGCTCCTTCAGTGCAATTTTCTGCATGGGAAAAAACAGTTTGTGTTTCTGACTGGCCTACTGCTGGGTGCACTCTCTGGCCTGTAGCCATCGAGGTGAAATGGTTTCAGTCTCTCAATAGTTACTACTGGGGCGGAGCTAAGGCTGCCTGTCTCTTGGTCTTGCTTTCCACTGCCCTGTTTTATCCATTTGCTTGTTCCTCTGCGCCACCCCAATTTTCTGAAGGTGGTTTTCAGAAGCCTCGGGGTACAACAATGAAGCACTAAGCGGATCACCCAAAAGCTGGCTGCTTGAGTCCACCCAGCCTCTCGGCATGAGATCATTCTGGCAATCTGCTCCCTCGAAGATCACAGGCTAGAAAATCCTATGGGGAAGGTCCGTTCTGTCCTATCTGGGGGCGTCACTCCCCAGCACCCCACAACTATGCCAGCGATGATTATCCTGCAGTCTCTTTGCTTTTTTTTTTTTGCATCCCTGTCCTGGTGGGAGCAGGAAGCCCAGCCTTGCTCATGGAGAGCTGCTCCTGGATTTGAACCGCCAACCCTGTGGGTCGTAGTCCTGCACCCAACCACTACGCCACCGGGGCTCAGCCCCTTTTAGCTCTTTTTCTTATCTTATTGCATCTTCCAGCATCTCCATGTTCTGCACCAGCATGTCCCATTCGCCATGAATGTGCGTATCCCTGCCTTGTACCCAAATACCTTTTTCCTTCCTGTCCCACCATCAACAGGGTTAGGCAATTCCTTCTTCGTCCCCACCCTTGATCAGACAAAGGAAGATTTTTCCTCCTCCTCATGTATGAACCACTTAAAACAAAACAAAACAAGACCCATCGGAAGTGGCTGTGGAAAGTGACCCACTGCTTTTCCCCAGCAGCGTTGCGATGACCGTTTGAGATGCGGGGTGGTTTCTCCTTTCATGTCCTCTTTGAGTCGGGGATGTGCAGAGGTCGCTGGGTCTGACCTCCCCTCATCGCCCTGGAACAGAGCCCCGCGTGCTCCTGGCGAGTTGTCCTTTGAGGACACAGCTGGACTCAATTTGCTGATGTTTAATTTAGCATTTTTGCATGCACCAAACTCCTGACCCCTTCCTGGCATCTCTGTACCCCACAGCTGAGCTGATTTCCGCTGTGACGATAAATGGGGGTGTCTGCCAGAATATCTGTAGGGGTTCCACAAGATGAACCCCTCCCTGCTCCCCAGACCCTCTCTTAGACCCTCCTCCAGGTGACCCTGCTGCTCACCTGACCACCTCTCACCTCCACCTCCCAGCTCTGCAGCCACAAGACCCACAGGCATCTCCCAGCTTCCCCTGCTGACCTCGGCATTCACGGCCGAGGCCCCACATTCTTGCTCATTCCGGGATGTCTGGAGGCCTGCCAAGGAACAGGGCTGAGCAGAAGGCAAGACCAGGCAAGAAGCTGGTAAGTTTCCATTGCCTCCTCCCCAAGGCTGCCGCCCAGTCCGCTTCAGGATCGCTGGATCCAGGAGCACTGGAGGTGCAAGGTGCAAGGATGGAGGGTTGACCCTATGCCCCACCCTCTCAGGGCCGGGTCTCAGGATTGTCCCACACCAAGCCGATGGCTTTCCAAGAGGCATCTCACGTCAGCCCCACCAGCAGCTTTACAGCATCCCCGTGAAGCTGTCCTGCGACCTCCCTCCAGTCGCTCCCCCTCGCTGCCTAGTCATGTTGCTTTCTCCCAAGTCCCGGCCAAGCCACGGGGCTGGCCTCACAAAGCAGAGACCCTAACTCTGAAAAATAAATTCTAGAAAGGGAGAGATCGTTTGATGTTCGATGAGATCAAGAAAAAACGTTGTCGACGCAGCATGGAAGAAAGAGCTATTGTGCTGTGGGTTGCCAGGCTTGGCTTGCGATTGAATGTTGGCTTTCCTTGGCAGCACATACGGGGGTGGGGTTGGGGGTGGGGGTGAATCTTGGGAGGGTGAAGCTGAATTTCCAGGCAGTGCTCCCCAAGCACAGCCACTACCCACCTGTCAGTGGAGGTTCGCCTGGTGCTAGGTCATTGGACGGGTTTAAGTTGAGAAGTAGAAAGAAAGTCCTGGCACTCTATCCCTGAAAATGAGTCCATGAAAACCCTGTGGATTCCAAGGGGGTGCCACGGATTCACAGGGGATTCACGGGAGTGGTGGTGCAGGACCCGGGTAGTAAATGGGGTCACCAGGAACTGGGTACCTCCCACCACCACCACCACCAACGGGAGGCCACACTGGAGCAGCGTGAGTCTCCATCTTCTGTGACTGGTGTCCTTGAGACAGAAGAGAACCAGAGACAGGGAGACAGAGGAATGGCCCCACATGTCAACTTGACTCGGCCATGATCCCCAGTGGTACGTACTTATCCTCCATTTTTGTGATCTGATGTAATTATCTCATGGGCTGTAAATCCTGACCCCTATGGGGTTAATAAGGCAGGATTAGCATGTATTTTGAGTCGACGGCTTTTGCCCTATAAAAGAGAGGCCATAAGTGTGCAGAGATCAGAGGGACCCGCTACCACCAAGAAGGAAACACCAGGAGCAGAGTTTGTCCGCTGGACTCAGGGCTTCCGGGATGAGAAGCTCCTGGACCCAGACAGAGGCAGATTGACGCCGAGACACCCCGAAATCTCCAAAGAACGCCAGGCTCGCCGACGCTGAGAGGAAGAACGGATCTTCCCCCAGAGCTGACAGAGAGAACGCTTTCCCTCGACCTGACACCTTGAATTCAAACGTGGAGCCTCCTAGACCCTGAGAGAATACATTTCTGATGGTGAAAGCCATTCCCTCCCGCTGCCTCTGTTACAGCAGTCCCCGAGAAGGGAGAAAGGGAGGAACTGATTTCAAACTGTTGGGGACCGGGGAGGACCAAGCCAAGGAGGGGATTCGGCAACTGGCTAACAATATAAACAAGGCTCATGGCAGCCTTGGGGAAGGACCAGGCAAATAAGATCTGTGGAGCCCTATTGGGGGGTTGGGGGGGTTGCTCAGTTTTGTCATCCCACCAGGTTTAACATGAGCCACCTCAGAAAGGAGGGGTCAAAGAAGCACGCCTGCTGGTGTGGCTGGAAAGATGAACTCCTAATTTTAAAAAAAAATCCAAAAAAACTGTACCCTGAATTGTAACTTGCCAATTTTCCTAATAAGTCCCATAAACTTGAGTTTTGTCTGTGGGTTCTGTGTGGTCCTTATAAGGTGACCAGACTTCCCACTCTTTAACAACTCATCCTGCGTCCTGCGGCATTTTAAAATTAAATAAATATATGACAAAACTATTTTGCGTTCTACGAACATTTTTGTTGCATATGAACAAAACGCAAATGTTCTATGAACATTTTGGTCCGTATAGACCAAATTTTTCATCAAGAACCCCCCCTCCTCCCCCTGGGTCAATGGTGTTCCACTTAAAATATGGTCACTTTATGACGCTCAAACTCAGCACAGCGGGTGGAGAGTGCCATGGGAGGGATGGTTGGAGTCCCAATTCATGGAAAGGCTGGAGTGGGGAGGCACGTCTAACCTCTGCCTCATTAACAATCAGCCTTGAACTGATTAGCCCTGAGTCAGAGGTGGCCGGGGGTTATCGCCCCATGTCATTCTTGAAAAACGGCGAAGTAGGTGTGTGTGGGGGGGGGGGGAGGTGCATGTCAGTTCATTCATTTTATCTAACAAGTACACTTCTGCTCTCCTACCTCCCAGAAGCTTGTCCCTGCCCCCGCCTCCTTCATTTCTGTTCTCCCTCTTGCAGAACCCTCCCTTCTCCTTCACCTGAGTTCACAGCTGTTGATCCACCGCCCTTTCTTCGCTTCCCCCTCCCAGAAATCACAAGTCTGTGCCTATGGAAACCTTTGACTTGCTTCCCCACCCCCTTGGTAATGATCTCAGACAATGTTTGTCCTTTCGTGAGGGTCTAATTTCATTCATAAAATTCTCTAGGTCCAAACCAGGAAGTGCTGCCTGGTTTCCTCCTTATTTCTTAGCGAGGCACAGAAGTCGTTTGTATAGACCCTTACCAAAATTTATTTCCACACCCTTCTACGGATGGCCATTGATGTGGTCTCCATCTCCCTGCTATTTTAAACAGTGTTAGGGTGAACATGGGCGTGCATCTGTCTTGTCACGCTATGGTTCTTACTTCGTTAGGACATATGCCCAACAGAGGGATGGCGTGGAATCTCTATCCTCAGTTCTTTGACCACGGAGGTGGTGCATGTTCACAGTTCCACCAACAGTGTGCGAGGGCCCGCTCCTCCACACGCTCTTGTGTGGATTTGACCTCCTGGATGACTGGTGGTCGTGAGCATTTCCTCATCTGTTTGTTGCCTTCCTTGGTGAACTGCCTGTTCATAACCTTTGTCCATTTTTATGGGATTGCTCATTTCTCTCTTCTTTTCTAAAAAAATTATATATTTAATCATTTTATTGGGGGCTCATACAAATCCTACCACAATACATCCATCCATCCATGCAAAGCACATTTGTGCACTTGTTGAAATCATCATTCTCAAAACATTTTCTTTCCACTTAAGTCCCTGGTATCAGCTCCTCATATTTCCCCTCCCTCCCTGTTCCCCTTCTTCTACTCATCTTTTTCTTATTGAGGTATAGAGTTTTCTCCAAATTTGAGTCCCTTGTCCGATGTGTCAGTGCCGAAGATTTCCCCCCACTTCATAGGTTCTCTATTTTTTCTTTGTTTTTTTGGGGGGAGGGGTAGCATCACTGCCCTCTGGTGGTCGTGGGCGCTACCCAGTGCTGCTCCTGAGAGCCGCTGCTGGATTTGAACCGCCAAGCCTGCTGGCCGCAGTCCCGCACTCAACCACTTACGGCACCAGGGCTCAGCCCTCTATTTTTTCTTTTGATGAAGACTTTTGATGCATCTAAATATCTTATTTCTAGTAGGTGCCAATTGTCTTTTTTATCTTCACTTGTTTATGCTTTTTTTTTTTACCCCATTATGTTCAATAATGTGTTTATGCCCGTCAATTTATCCCTGTTTTCTTGGTAATGGTCTTTGTTGCTCTGAGATTTACCTGTAGGTCTTCAATCTGAGCTTGTTTGCCCTGTTGAGAGGAAGATATGGGTCCTCTTTCATTCTTGTGCAGATGGAGATCCAATTTTCTAGCACCATTTGTTAAAGAGAGTATCTGTTTCCCATTTAATGTTTTGTTTGCTTGTTGTTTCCCCTTTGTTGAAGACCAGTTGTCTGAAGGTGGAAGGATTTCTTTCTGGCTTCTCTATTCTGCTCCATTGGCCCATGTAGCCATCATTGTACCAAGAACCAGGCTGTTTTGAGTATTGTCACAGATTATGAGTTCAGGAAGGGAGACTTTTTTCTTTGTCTTTAAGTTGTGCTTTGCTTATCCTGGGTCGATTTCCTCTCTCTCTCTCTGTTGGTGATTCATTTTCCCATTTCTTTAAAGGGCTTTGGATTGGAATTGCATTGTATTTATAGATGGCTTGGGTAGGTGTTGACATTTCTCACAAGCTTAAGCCTTCCTATCCATGAGCATGGAACATTCTTCTCTTTATGGAGGTCTCTTTTGAGTTCTTGTAACACCACATTGCTATTTTCTTTGTACGTCTTTTTTTCCCCTTTTCAGGTTTTTCTAAGCATTTTATCTTTTGTACCCCCCCCCCCCGTCATTTCTACACAGCAACATCTGAATGTCTCCAGAACTCAATGCCTCAATTTCCCCTTCAGTGAACCCAGGGGCTCACCCAGAATGTGGGATGGGGCTGTTCCTGGGATGGGGGAACCCTCTACTTACAAGGGTAAGGGACCCTTGCCAAGGCAATTTTAGACTCTGCCAGGGACCCTAGCATGTGTTTGATTTTGGGGAAAAGCTGCCAGAAAGCTGGTGGTATCTGAGCAAAATGAAAGTAGGTTCCGGGTGAGGGAGGACGCGGGGTGCCAGCAGACGGCAGTCTATCAGGCCACCACACCACCACCACCCCTGCACTGCAAACAGCAGCTTTGTGTCCCCAAGGGGCCAACCGAGGTCTCTCGTTAACTCCCCGAGAACTCGCCTGCCATCCGCAAGCAGGCGCAAGGTGTTGGCTGTGTTTGGTGAGACCTTGCTCAAACATCGGCTTTCCAGGCAAGATCTCCTCGGGGTCCTGTGCACTTTCGCCGGGTATCCAGGAACCCTGGAAAAGGCCTGGAGAAGGAAGACCGCGCGCGCGCGCGCACACACACACACACACACACACACACACACGGTACAGTTAGGCACTAGCAAGGTAGCCCTGAACGTAGGAACCCCCTCGGAGACGAAAGAGGCTGAGTGTCCACCCCAGATGATGCATTAGCACACGGGGTGGGTGCGGGGTATCCCACGAGGGAATACCAGTCAGCCCCCAGAGAAGCAAAGGTCCTGAAGACGCAAAAAGCATTTTCTGTGGATCGAAATGCCCAGAAGAGGCAGATTCTTGGAGACGGGTGTCAGTCGGTGCTCGGGGAAGACTTGCAGAGACGCTCCGGTCGCCGAGTGGGCCACTCATTGCACGGCGGGCAGTTCGAAACCACTGGGTGCTGGACAGAGGTGGGGACGGGAGACGCGGGCTTGGGAAGCGGCGCTTTGCTGCTCCGGAAGAGGTCGCGGGTCTCGGGGAAAATCCAGGGGCAGCTCTGCTCTGCCGCGCAGGACTGCTCCGAGCTGGAATTGACTCGCGGACTGAGCTTGTCTTGAGTTTTTAGCGCCTTGGGGGCACCCTGGTGGTGCTGCGGGTTAAGCCTCAGCCTGCTAAACTACAGTGGGTGAGTCATCCGCTCCGGTGAGGATGGACAGCCTCAGACACCCTGCGGAGCACTTCTGCTTCGCCCTGTGGAGTTGGGATCAATGCCGGCAGTGGGGTTTAGCGCTTGTGGGGGCGCGAGGAGGAAGAGCCATGTGAGTGGGCATGGAGTTTCCTTTTGGGGTGATGTGAGCTTCCTAGATTGGGGAGTGAGGATGGTTGTACAGCTCTGTGTGTACATTAAAAACTACAGAGTCATGCATTTTGAGGGATGAATTTCACAGCATGTGAGTTCTGTCTCAATGACCCCAAATCCCAAACTCTGTCATCGAGTCAATTTCAACTCATAGCCGTCTTGGAACTGCTTTCCAAGGCTGTAAATCTAAAGGGGAGTTAGACAGCCTCGTCTTTCTCCCACAGAGCAGACCTCAGGGATGATGTTCTTAGAAGAAACCCCAGCAACAAAGCACAAGTAGAAGGACTAAGAGAACGCAGACCTTGTAGCTGGGAAGCAACGAAGTTCACGTGGAAGAAGCACACCAGCCTGTGGGATCCTGAGGTGTCCATGGGATCACGTACCAGGCATCAAAGACCCAGAAAAAAAATTCATATCAATGCGAATGAGGGGGATTCGGGAGTGGAGACCCAAAGCCCACCTGGAGACAATTGGACATCCCCTGACAGAAGGGTCAGAAAGAAGAGAGGACCTGCCGGTGTAGCATGGAGGAAACACAACTCGCCTCTAGTGCTTGAATACTTCCTCCCCCCTCTTACCATGACCCCAATCCTACCTTACAAATCTGTCTAAACCAGAGCACATCCATGGGTACAGAGAAAAGCTGGCAACACAGGAAGCCAGAACAGGGAATCAGGACCAATAATGAGAGTAGAGATACCAGGAGAGGGAAGGGGAAGTGGGGTGGGGGGGGGAAGCAGATCACAACGATCTACATATAAGCCCCTCCCTGGGGAACGTATGACAGAAAAATGGGTGAAAGGAGATAGCAGTCCATGTAAGACATGAAAAAATAATAATAATTTCTAAATTATCAAGAGCTCATGAAGGAGGAAGGGGGAAACTGAGCTGATATCAAGGGCTCAAGTAGAAAGAAAATGTTTTGAAAATGATGATGGCAACGTAGGTACAAATGCACTTGGATGGGTTGTGATAAGAGCTGTACGTGGCCCCCAATAAAATGATTCCAAAATAACAATAAACCATACATGGCAATTTAAGAAGAAGAAGCTAGACACCAAAGGCCACTCTCCTGAACTCAAGTGGATGCCGATTCATAGTGACGCAACAAGACGGGCTAGCACAGTCCCTGTAAGTTTTCGGGACTAGAGCTGTTCATGGGGGCGGGAAGTCTGTCCTTCTCTTGAGGAGTCATCGGTAGTTTTGAATTGTGGACCTTTGGGATGGTGGCTCAACTCATATTCACTGGGCCTCCAGGGCTCCACACGCCAATTTCGCCTCTCCCGGGCCCTGGCAACCACGAATCAAGTTTCTGTCCGTCCATCCATCCAGCGTGTGTTCTTTTTGTGTGTGTGTGGGCATCACTGCCCTCTGGTGGGGGTAGGAAAGCCAGCCTTGCTCCTGGAGAGCTGCTGCTGGATTCGAACCACCAAGCCAGTGGGCCACAGTCCCGCACACAATCCCTACGCCACCGGGGCTCAGCATGTGTTCTTTTGTGACTGACTTCTTCCACTCAACATCACCTTTTCAAAGTTCATCCAGGTTGTGGAAGAATTTGGGGTTTTTTACAATTCTTATTACAATTCATATATGGATTGCATGAGGCATATTTGTACCTGTGCTGACATCATTCTTTTCCAGACAGCTACTTCCTTTTTAAAAGTTTTTTTTAATAAATCATTTTATTGGGGGCTCATACAGCTCCTATCACGATCAATACAACCGTCACTTGTATGCAGACCACACGTGCCATCATCACTCTCAAAACATCCTCCTTCCACGTAGGTCCCCAGGACCAACTCCCCATAGTTCCTCTCCCTCCCCGCTGCCCCTCCCCCGTGAATCCCCAACAATTTACAAATTATCATTATTTTTGTCATACTGTACACTGTCTGATGTGTCCTTTCACCCACTTCCCCGATGTCTATACCCCAGAGGGGAGGTCATTCATAGATCCCTACAATAGGTTCCCCCTTTCTACTCCACCTTCCCTCCACCCTCCTGCCATCACCACTCCCACCCCTGGTCCTGAAAGGATCATCTGTCCTGAATTACCCCTCATTCCGGCTCAGTGTACATCCCCTGGTCTAGCTGGATTCGAAAAGTAGCATTGGGACCATGATAGTGGGTGGCAGGAAGCATTTAAGAACTAGAGGAAAGTGGTTTATTTCATTGTTGCTACACTGCACCTTGACTGACTCATCTCCTCCCTACAACCCCTCTGTCAGGGGCTGTCGCTTTACCTATTGATGGGCTTTGAGTCCCCAATCTGTCCTCCCCCTCATTTATAATGATATAATTTTTAGTTCTTTGATACCTGATACCAGATCCCTTCGACACTTCATTGGTGGAAGAAAAGGATCAAACGAGACTGTTTCAAAGCACAGAAACACATGCAGTCCACCAGCTGTCCGGTCTTGAAAAGAACCCTCTGGTTTTGAGATCCTCCGTGTGATGGTCCTGCTCTCGACACTCTGGGGATTAGTCATGCTCTCTGGATTCTGGAGGTGGATAGACCCCTTGACTCTGGTCTCTGACACTAGGACCCACTGAGATGGCAACTCCGCTACCGTGACTCCGGCTACAGCAGGTCTCACGCTTCAGTCCTTTGTGCATGTCAGTTGCAACCCCTCCGTTTGGGGCAGCAGCCCTGTCCCCTCTGGAACTTGAGAAGGGCAGCCCTACACTCTGGAATAGAGTGAGGGAAGACCTGACCCTTAAACTCGCAGAAGGTCATGGCCCCACCACTGGGCACCCTGAAGGCCAGGGCTCCACCCTTTGACATCAAGACAGTCTTGCTTTTAGGGGCCCTTCCAGCGGTCCCACTGATCTTTTTTGGGAGGAAGGGGAATCATTGCTCTCCAGTGGTGGGAGTAGGAGGCTCAGCCTTTGCTCCGTGGAGCTGGAATTGAATCTCCGTCCCAGTGGGCCGCAGTCCCGTGCACAACCACTACACCACCGGGGCTCAGCCCCCCGCTGATCTTTACCTTGCTCCAGGGACAGCCCTTTTCTCTTCCTGGAGGACAGCAGATACAGCTCCTGATGTTTGCCTGTTGGATTTCAAAAGACGGACTGTTTTTTTTCCTTTCATTCTTTCTCTGTGTGTTTCTGTCCAAGCAGATGAGGAGTTTCTGTTGTAGTCCTTGGCTGTTGGATTCATCAGTCATGGGTTGACTGCTTTTAACAGAAGGTTGTGCAGCCATATCCTTGAGGAATATTCTAGGGTATGTGCCCATACTTTGTACAGCAGGATTTTCCAAATCTTCAAGTTTGGTTCTCATTTTATTTAAAGTCTCTCTCTCTCTCTCTCTCTCTCTCTCTCTCTCTCTCTCTCCTCTTTTTTTATTTTTTTTTAGGGCATCACTGCCCTCTGGTGGTGGGAGTAGGAGGCCCATCCTTTGCCCCTGTGGAGCTGGAATTGAACCTCCATCCCAGTGGGCCGCAGCCCTGCGCACAACCACTACGCCACCGGGGCTCAGCCCCTCTCTCTCTCCTCTCTAATTTTATTGTAAGTGGCAAGAAGAAGACACACAGCCCCTTTAAAATCTGGCTTAGAAATCTCTCCTCAGCCAATGCAATATCACCATTTATAAGAGCTACTCTCCTGGCTGAGCCCCAGTGGCTTAAGTGGGCCCGCAGGCTTGGCGGTTCAAATCCAGCGGCTGCTCTCAGGAACAGGGGCAGTGATGCCCCCCACAAATAAAAGAAATTAAAAAAGAGCTACCCTCCCATGAAACCTTTGACTATCATTCAGATAAGTTCTTTGGCACTACGTAAAAAGCGCTGTCCTTGTCCAAAAATAGTTTTAAAAATTATAATCAAGAGAAAAAAAGAAATCATCCTGTCATTTGTCCTCCATTTTCTTTTAAGGCCTCACCAAAAGAAAACATAATTGTGTTAGTCTGAGTAGACTGGAGAACTAAATCCATAGGGACTCATATGTGTATAAGAGAGAGTTTTACATGAAGGGTCTTTGTACATTAAGAAAGCATTCCAAGCCAGTCCAGATCAAACCCTAAGTCCATTATCAGCCCATCTGTCTGGTACCAATCTATAAAGTTCTCATCAGACTCGTGACACACATGCAATGGTGCTGAATGCCAGAAAACCACAGGCCGCTGGATATAAAGTCTTTGGCTCCAGTGGCGTTGTAAGCATGTCAGCTCTGACAGGGGTCCCATGTGGCTTCCACAGTTCCCAGTGCACAGCGCCCTCAGCGTAGCGCCATGTCAGCAGAGAGCCTCTAAGGGAGTGAGCAGAGAGAGTCTCTCCCGCCTCCAAGGAGGAGATCCAGGAAGTCCCACAGTTCTCAGAGAAAGCCACGCCCACACAGAGGCCTCATTGGCTATTTAAAGATTGATAGACTAGACTCCACCCCTTCACGCTTAATTCTCTCAAGTTCCAAATCGACACCAGATTATGTAACTGCCACAATAATACTTGTGACAGGGACATAATTTCATGTCATCTTGAAGACATATAAAAGTATGGGGGTGGTATGCAAGCGATGAATCAGATCACGGCCTATGGTAGTTACATAATCTGTTATCAATTTGAGGCTTATGCGTGAAGGGGTGGAGTTTAGCTCGTCAATCTGGTTGCAGCTTGATGACCTCATTTGGAGGAGTAAGGAGATCGATAGCTTGCAGCGGTGGGACACAGGCTGACTCCCTGGGGGACACTGCAGCTGACAAGACACATGGAGCTACACTAGTGCCCTGAGCTAAAGGAGAGAACCCTGCCAGTGTTGAGATGCTTACAATGCCACTGGATCCACAAGACTGCCCGTGGCCCACTGGCCTGTGATTTTCCTGCACTCAGCATTATTGCATGTGTTTCGCGACTCTGAAAAGGGTTTTATAGAACGGTATCAGACATATGGGCAAAGATCAGACTTACAGACTTGATCTGGACTGGGCTGAGATGTTTTCCCCCTATGCCACTGCTCTTGTATGTGAAACTCTTTCTTATCCACATGTGAGTCTCCCTGGATGTGTTTCTCTCGTCTACCAAGAACTAACACACAGATGATGATACCTCCTTGTGGGAGTGACTGTCTCAAAAGGAGGGCCCCGGGAACTCCCTTTCCTCTCTGCCTGGACATTCCTGCTTGTTAGCCCTGAGAGCTGTCAGAGCCCTGCAATGTTTCCCCCCAACTTTAAACCCACATGACATTGTACCCACTGGCCTGTGGTGTTCCTGCATCCTGCTGCATTGCATGTCAGTGTGTGAGTCTGAAGAGGGACTTGCGGACTATTACTGGTCTTGTCTTATGGACTTGATTTGCACTGGACTGGGATGTTTTCTTGACATATGATTGACATAATTCTTGGTTGCTTCTTGAAATGAAGCTCTTTCTTACACATAAATGAAGGTTGCTGGATTTGTGTCTCTGGTCAACATGACCTAACACAATGCTCACTCATGTCAGGCAGCATTCTGTTGTTGGCACTACATGTCTTCGCAAGGATGATAAAGATGTTCTCTACAACTCTCACTTCGTTCAGAAGGTTCCTTTAGAACCCTGACTCCAGAATTGCCTTTGATGCCCACAATTCCACCACAATCTCTTACAAAGCAATCTATGTTTCCACTACGAGGTACCTTGAGATTCTCCCAACCTTTACCCATTACCAAACTCCAGAAAACCTTCACACTGCGGGCATCTGTTAGAGCAGCACCCCACTCCACATACCAAATTCTATCTCAATTAACTAGTGCTGCTATGACGGGAATACCAAGTGAGTGGCTTTTACAAATAAAAAATGTGTCCTCTCACAGTTCACTGGGCTGGAAGGCTCATTTCCATGCGATTCAATGTGCAGTCTCTGTCACTGTTCTTGTTGGCTGTCGGCTCTGACTCAGCCACCCCACACACACACAGAATGTAGTGTACACTGCCCAGCCTGGCGCCAGCCTCACAATCGCTCTCTAGGGGGAGATTTTCCTTCTCTGTCATAGCTAGAGGAAGATCCTTTTCTCTTCGGAATTTCTGCTCCTGGGCAATCTTTATGCGTCTTAGCTTCTCTCTTCACCATCGCTGCCTGCTCTTTTTACCTCTTGTAAGAGATTAACTTCAGACACATCCTACAGTAATCCTGCTTCATCAGCATAACTCATTCACCGGAAAACTCCTTGCCCAATGGGATTATAATGACAAGCGTAAGGTGAGGGTTTGCAACACATATTTGGGGGTGGGGTGGGGTGGTTCACAATGCAATTCATAAGAATTGCTATCAAGAAGTATCTCGTTTGAGCTTAGAAGAGGAGGAGGAGGCCGATCATTGGAAAACAGCAGTATATCATGCTGCTCATGTAAAATCAGGATAAAGGCTACTACATCAGCGGCTGGACACACTGCCTGGTTCCAGGCTAATGAAGTTTTTAAAAAGCAGTTCTTAGAGACACAAAGATATGATCAGAGAAGTCTGGTTTGGTTTTCTAGTGTTTCTGTAACACAGATAAAATTAGTAGGTGCTTTAAAGAACAGAACTTTATTGTCTCACAATTCTGGTAGCCAAGAGTTCCTCTCAGGCTCTCACCTTAATGTATTCTTCCCTTGTTAGCCTAGGTGCTCCTTGGTTGATCTTCACCTGGAATGTGTTTTTCTGTGTATGTGTCTAATCTGCTCTTTCTATCATTCAGAAGTGATTAGGTGTAGGATCCATCCTACACTGGTATGACCTCAACTGACTGGTTATATGACATTAGAGTCCTTGTGTAGAACTCAGCTCTGTGGTGTCTTCTTGGCTGTAATTTTTTTTGTAGCATCACTGCCCTGCTGGGAATAGGAAGCTCAGCCTTGCTCCTGGAGAGCTGCAACTCGATTTGAACGGTCAACCATGTGGGCTGCAGTCCCGCACACAACCACTGCGCCACCAGGGCTCAGCTTGGCTGTAATTTTTACAGAAGCCGATCACCAGACCCTTCTTCTGTGATGCTATCAGGTGTGTTCAAACTGCCGACTGTTGAGTTAGTCATGAAGTGCAACTTATTTTCACCATCTGGGACCTATGTTCACAAGGCGAGGTGCCAAGATTTCAATACATATTTAGAGAGGCATGATTTAATTCATATCAAAATCCTTATAGCATCTGGGGGGACATTTCTAAATGGCAAAACATGTGTCCAAAAGACCCTGGTGGGTGAACACGATCCCTCAACCCACAGCACTGACCCAAAGATGAGGTACAGTGTCTCTATCCATTCCTTCTTCTCTCTCTATGTGTAAACACAACACTGGAGACGTTGTGGTGGGTGGAATGTTGTGCCTCCAAACACATGTCCTCATTCTAACCCACAGGAATCGCTACATGGGCTCTTATTTGGAAATAGAGTCTTTGTGTCTGCAGTCAAGTTGAAGATCCTGGGAGGCGAGTATATTACATTTAAGGTGTAGCCCAGATCCAGGAACCAAGAAAATAAAAAGGGCATAGGTAAATGGAAGAGTACCCCATGTTCATGGATAGGCAGACTTCATACTGTGAAAATGGCAACACTACTGAAAACAATCTACGGATACAATGCAATAGCCATTCAAATCTCAAGGAAATTCTTTAAAGAAATGGGAAAACTCATGAGCAACTTCACATGGGCAAACAGAAAATCCAGATAAGCAAAGAGCTTCTTAAAAAGAAGAGCCAAGTAAAGGGTCTGGCACTACCTGACCCAAAAACCTTCTACACACAGTACTCAAAGCAGCCTGGTACTGGTACAGTGAGAGACACTCAGACCAATGGTTCAGAACAGAACACCCAGACATAAATGCATCCGTCTCCAGCTGACAGCAGATCTAGACACAGCCACTAAGAAAAAGACAGCCTCTTCAACAGATGGTGTTGGACAAAGTGGGTTTCCATATGCAAAAGAATGAAACACAGCCCCTATCTTTTCCTGTGCACAAAAACAAAGTCAAGATGGATTAAGGACTTAATGTGAACCCTAAAGCTCTCAGGATCATCAGTGAGAAGGCTGGAACACACTGAAGGGCCTATTGCAGGGGCAATACATGGATGACCACGTATATTGGAGGAAGCACACACAGCAGAACACAAGACAGATGACTGGGACATGCTGAAGTTACATCACTTATGCACACCAAAGTACTTCACCAGGGCAAAGCCATGTGGTCTCTCCGCCGGAACCTCCAGCTTCTCGAACGCTGCCATCTTGTCTTGTCCGTGATTCACCATCTCTCAGAATGAACTCCCAGCAACTAGGGAGATAGCTTCTCATCTCCACGAGGGAAATATCATGAAATTTCCCAGAAGTCTCAGGAGAAAGCCATGCCCACGTAGAGGCCTCATTGGCTACTCAATGGCTATCTCCAGATTAACAGGCTAGACCCCACCCCTACATTTCAATCATAAAGTTAACATAAGCACATGACTGCCACATGGCGATATGGAGAAATCAGGACAGATGAGCCCCTTTGGGCCAGTGGTGAGATTGGAGCTGCTGGATGGGTGGAGAGAGGGTGGGGTAGAGAGATGGAACCAACTACAAGGATATACACAGAAGCTCCTATTTGAAGGATGGGCATTAAAGGAGTGGGTTGGGGGAGAGGTCCGGCAGTGTGGGATATGACAGAACAATAATAATTTATAAAGTATTGAGGGTTGGTGGGGAAGGGAGAGCAGGGGAAGAGGGGAAAGAATGGAAAAGCCGAATAAAGGGCTCAAGGGGAAAGGCGGATGTTTGGAGAATGATGACAACAACGAACATGTGAAGGTGCTTGGCACAGTTTGTTTATTTATGTATTGTGAAAAATGATGTACGAGCCCCCAATAACAATTTTTAATTAAAAAAGGCATAGATTGTTTAAAAATAAAATGCATTTAAACTAAAACAAAAACAACAACAAACAGTGATGAAAGTACAAAACACCACATGACCTTGAAGAATCTGGAAACCATTCTGCTGAATCACAAAGGACAAGCATTGATGAGCTTGCATTGACTACTATATGAAGATTTGCCAATTAAACAAACCTTAGGAACCAATTCTTGAACTGAATTGAGAAGGCTACCTAATTGGCCATATACCATGCATCACCTCCCCTTTGCACACGTCACAAGAGCCAACATGCAGGAGGAGACCATGCATTGCCTGGGGTCACTCCTCCAACAGGGGGAATATGAGAGATGACCAATCACTTGGGGCTATGCAGCATTGAGACAAGGCAGGAACAAATCAATGACCCCCTCCCCCCCCCACACACACCCAGGAATGAAAAGAGAACCTTGCAGGAAAATCAAGTTAAGACAAGGGGAGGGGACCATCTACATTTTGGAGGAGATGCTGATCGTTCTGTTGGTGAGTACGGTGGGGGACTGGGAAGAAGAGAAGCGAAACAATGATAGTAGGGAACCTACAGAGACAATGGGCTAGATTTTTCATTCCTAGGTAGACACTATGAATACATTTCTACCTAACCTTTGGCGACCCATGCATTGGACTAAGCACCATGATGATCGCAGAAGCTGACTTTGCAGGCAGCGCGGCATAGCCCAAGGTCTACACCAGAAGGACTTAACACAGAGGCCCATCGAGATGAACTGAGCACTGTCTTGAAGTTGCCTGTACCCTTGGACTGAGGACTGGGGTACTTGGATGGGAACAAAAACAGTGGGAGACCTAGGACCATGGAAGTGGTGGTGATAAGACCCTGGAAGGAACCCCTGGCTTGGTGGGTGTCCAGTGGAGTGGGGCCGAGAATCACCATATACTTAGTACCTCAAGGCCCACCTTACAGTGAAATGATCTGTTTCCATCTGTTGAGACAGGATCCACACTTTTAAGAATTGACCCGGGAAGTTCCCCACTGGCCCCAAGCCCCATTCTTAGAGCCAACAGAGCCAATCAAATGGGAGATAGAACTGTGTAGGGCAACGACCCATGGGTTGTGGCTCAAAGTGGAAATGCACTCACATAGACTCCGCATATTCCCAGGAGAGGATTGACAATGTTGTATTTTTGTTTGTTTGTTTCTATGGGGTTCTGTTTTCCTGCTGTTAGCATTTTCTTTTCCTCCTCCTTCTTTTTCTGTTTGTTTCCTGCTGGTTTGTGGCTGTTTTTTGATGTAGTTGGTCTTATGGGGTTTTGATTGTGTCATATCATGGTCGCCAAAGTGAATCTGCCTCGTGCATATCCAGTGGATAAGCAGGTGGATTCTGGGCTCCTACTAAACTCTAGCTCCAGTCCAAGAACAGTTAGTTCTGACAACATGCCCCTGCTCTGTCCTCACCTATCCCTGAAGATAAAGGTGTTACTGCAAAGTGTGGTGAAGAGAGTAGACGGTGCCCAGCTAGCCATTAGAATAGCATCTGGGCTCTTAAAGGTTTGTATTCCAGCAAACAGCCATCTCAGCAAGGAGCCCACTAAGTCCACACGGATGAAGTACACCAGCTTGGGTGATCCAGAGATGACAATAACAAAATTCACATGTGACAAAGGGAGAAGTGTCACAGCTAAAAACGTGAATACCCACTTGGTAGAAGGCCATGGGAGCCCAAACCCATCTGCAGAGTAACTAGTTAGATTAAGTGGCTGACAGATCCCCACTAGCCACAGGCCAGGGTCTCAACCAGCCTTAAATCTTATTGACACTGCATCAAACTTGATGCTTGGCTTAGCTGAGCTCTCTATTGTCCCAACCCAACTGTGTTCCAGATGCAAGTTTCTCTTGTGTGTTCCATGACCAAAATCTCTTCCCTGGCTTCTTAAATGTTGGTGGGGATCTTTTCTTTCTGACTCATTATTTATACTTTCATTTTAATCTTTATTCAATTATTATTTTATCCTCATCACTTTATGTCGATTTTGTTTTTTATTGTTTCTTTTTTGGGGTTTTCCAGTTTGTGCAGCACAGACGGAGCAGATGTTTGTTTTTTTTTTCATCAATTACTCTTAGATGAACAAACAAAAGCAACCAATGGTGACAGACTCTGATGAAATAATACTCAGGCCTCAGTTCAGTAAGAAACTTACCATTCCGTCACAGGTAGGTGATCTTGAACAAGTAGAGATACCAGGGGTCTTAGATGTCGACACCTTTGTTGAAAATCCACTGCCCTGTAAGCAAAACCATCCTTTTAACCCTCCCTCCCACCCTGCTCAACATGAATAATCTCTGTTTTCCATTTATGACTTTGCCTATTTCACAGACAGGATTTTACAGGATTGATCTTTTGGGAACTGACTGGTTTCACCCAGCAGGGTGTTTGCAGGGTTCTCCCACGTTACAGCACGCAGCGGTTACAAGGCTCCCCCATGTGACAGCATGGGGAAACTTGGTTTTTCTTTTTGGCT
>PVJH01022316.1:14348-36977 GCA_004026705.1 Nesogale talazaci | reverse complement strand
AGGTGGAAGTGGAGGTGGAAGTGGAGGTGGAGGTGGAGGAGGTGGAGGTGGAGGTGGAGGAGGTGGTGGTGGAGGTGGAGGAGGTGGTGGTGGAGGTGGAGGTGGTGAAGATAGAGGTGTAGAATCCTCACTGACCACATGGAGACCTGGCTATGAACGAGTTTGAATCCTGGTACCTCTTGCATAGGTACCAGAGGTGGGTTGTGCCCCTCTATGATGCTGCACAGGTTTTCGATGGAGATAAGAGGCCAGACATGGTGAGGAGTACATTGTATGCTTTTCCTTCCTATCAAAATCAGGAGTGGACAAAAATAATATATGCTTGCATGGGGCTGCATTTGCATAAAGGAACACTGAGTGAATATAGGGGAAACTAATAAATGTTATTAAGGCTAGGGCAGGGAAAGGAAAGGGGGACCAGGATGTAGACTGGTAATATGGGTGGGATGAAATTGACTATAGACTGTTTATTTTTGGAATCATGTGAATCACATTAGTTATCCCTGCTCTTCCCCACCCCCCACCCCCAAAAAATGTGGGGGAATCAGGGACACTGACTTAGCCTAATGTGATTAAAGAAAAGCACAAGAAGAAAGCGCAGGATCAGGAGCTTTTCTGGCACTGGGTTGGTTTCACCAGCCCGTAATAACCCAGGGCAGACAAAGACCTGAAGGAGGTGAGGTGGTGTTGACGCTATGCCATCCTGTCCAAAACGCCAAAGCCAGCGCGGTGCTGGAGGCAAGAGGTGGAGGCGGCTGGTTTCTAGACCCCACAGGGTTATGCTGGCCTGTCCGGGTGTGAGAACAGGATTCCCCTCTGGGTTCTGGAATCACTCACCCTGATTTACATGAATGTGGACTGACCTTGCAAACCCACAAGTCAGTGATCATTATTCCAGCCCAGATGTCCCCCCGGCCATGACAAAAGGTTATTTTTTTTTTTTTTCTATCACTGTGGCTCCAGCTGTCCGAACTGAGGAGCCTGGCGGATGGGGCAGGAGTTGCATCCTAGGCTCTGGGGTCTGGGGCACACAGGGCACCTGTGCCTGGTCAAATCAACTGCGTTCATGAAACTGCCCTCTCAGGGAAGCGCAGTGCTCATGGCTGCTCTCTGAAGAACAGGCCCATGCATCCTACCCAGATCAGTTCATTGGTCCAGAATGCGTGGAAGAAAGAATGAACGGTCTCAATCCCAAGGAATACAATTTGTTCAAAGGTTGTTTGTACAGATCGTTGGCAAATTACTTTCAAAATGGTTTAAATTGTTTACCTGAGGCAAGGAAGGCTCCAGAAAGCTTTCAACACTGGAGAAAGGGAAGCTGTGGCCAGTAGAGGGCAGTAATGCCCTTATTAATTAATGGAAGTGCACACACACACACACACACATTCTTATTCCTTTCATTTTCTCAGCTGCTAGTTTCTTCCTGGTGTTCTGTCAAGATGGAATGACCTGCCTTTGGTGCATTCATATACTTAGGTGACAAGACAGTTAGGGGTCAGGAAAAGGGGATCATAGACCTGGATCCACAAAAACCCTTTTGGGCAGACTGGGCAATTCCTCTTGTGTGCTGGAATGAACTTGAATTCCACATGTCCATGGTCCACATGTCCACGGCCAGCCCTGCCGGCCGACTGGTGACACACTGGACTGCTTAAGGCCGGGTCCCTAGCTGGAAACCCCCAGTGACTCCTGAGTAGAAAGAGGAGGGCTTCTAGTCCCTGTCCATTCTGGCCTGTAGGGTGGCTGTGCGGTGGGCATGAACTTGATGGCAATGGGTTTTTGAAATAACCTTCCCAAGTTGAGAATTGTTTCCTGGGGCAAGAAGCAGGCTTCCTTTTTCCTCCCCTCCAGAGCACCCCCCAGCCCTCTTTATCTCCCAAGCATCTCTAATCATGGGGAGGAGAGCAGCCTAAGCAAGACCTGGCTCTTTCAGGTCAAGCGCTGGGTCCTGCCATCCATCCGGGTCCAAAGAAGCAGTTGGTGAGCACTCCTGTGCTCTGGAAGAGAGACGCAATCGGCGTGTACTGCTGCTGCCCAGGGAGAGCTTCTTGTCCTGCGTCCCTGACCCCCGTTCCCACCAACCAACTACATTCAGATCACTGCCGGTGAAGCCTGTCTTTGTTTCTCCGAAGACCTTGGGAAAGAACACTTTCTACCTGGACCAAGACACTTAGAGCTCCAGAGACAAAGAAATCCCTCACTTCCGAGTCCTCATCTGACAAGCGGAGAACTGGATTTTTACCACGTGGCCCCTTCTAACGCCCTGGTATTTGCATCGCAGCCCCATGAAGTCAGACCCCATCTACAAATCAGTCAGTCAAGTCGTGAGTAGGCAGCAGGCAAACAGTGATCCAGTGAAACAGATCCTCCCACAACCAACCAAACTCACCACGTCTACGGAGATTCACTGTTGACGCCACAGAACCCATCAAAACTGCCCCATGAGCTTTTTCTAAGGCCTTCGATCCTTATGGAGGCAGATGGCCCCATCTCTAGCCTACTGCAAGTGGTTCGAGCTGCAAACCTTCCCATTAGTGGTCAAGTTCTTAACCAATACACCACCCACCGCGGCTCTGTTCAAGAAAGTCGGACATCTGTTCAAGTGGGCTTGGGACCAATGGAGCAGCGTCTGGCATGGACCAAACAAGGCATCACGAGGGCGTCGGAAAGGAAAGGGAGAGGCGCTGCCCATCCAAGTAGAAATCACCATTGGAGTGACCACTCCCTACCAAAGGTTTTCATGTCCAGAGTCTCACCGGCAGAGACCACCGAGCAGCTCCACAGCTGCGCTTCTTTCAGAGCCAGTTCCCTCCTGGTTCCATCTCTGCGGCATGGAATGAGTGAGCCGAAGGCACCTGTGGAAACAAGCACGCCACACTTAGAGGGGTCCGGGGGTTCATTCGGAGGATTTGGGTAAGTGCTTCAGAAATGGGAAGTACCCACCTCCCAGGCATCCGCTGCCCCCGAAGACATCACAGTCTTTGGGAGGGGGGCGGGGCCTGGTTGGACCTAGCTCCTGCATGTAGTCAGGATTCAATTACCTGTGCACAGACTCTGACGAGTGACACAGGCTTCCTGTGACTTCGGGTAACGTGCTGGGCCTCTCTCCATTGAAGCAGAAGGAAGGAGGAGAGAGCCATCCAGAGATACGATAGGAAGAAGATCCACACGAGGGGTCATGCGGTGACCCAACTTACCTGTGCTTCCAGCCCATTGTTAGGGTCCTTCCTGACCCCTCCCCCCACCGCACCTGGGGTTGTCACCTGTTGGAACAAATGATCCTGAGCTCCCTCTAGCTCTAAGTGGCCAGGATACAAACAGACACTGGGAGGGTTGAACCCAGTCCGTGATTATTAACACTAACAGATTCATTAAGGAGACCTTGAAGGTGCAGTCCAATGCCAAATGAATCGTCTCTCATTAAACGGTACCATGAACAAGGCAACCTAAATCTTGGACAATGGATTCAAGGGGAGCATAGGCCACGTGCCTGTTTAGCTTTCAATCTGCAGGAAAATGCCTGTGTTGGGATATCAGTCGGTGTGCAGCTCAGGTGGGCTGGCTACTTGGGGTGACTGCCAATGAGCTGGGCTCACGGGAGATGCTGGACCTCCTCACCTGAATGCCAGGTAGAACGCCGCTCTGCAGTGCTCAGCATATCTGATTCCACCCTGTCTATCTCAGGGGACGTGAAACAGAAGGGGAGCAAAGGCACACACTGAAGACACACGTGCCAAATTCCTCAACAAGAGCTCAGTTGGCCCTCAAGACACAGATCAAACTAAGAGATACCTCAACTTTCGCTGGCATTCGGATCACGCCAAGGGTGCGGTGCGGTGGTTATGTCCTGGGCCGCTACCCAAAAAAGTCAGAGGTCCAAGCCCACCAGCCCGGCAGCAGGAGAAAAAAAGATGTGGCTGTGGGCTTCCATGAGGATGTCCAGCCTTGGAAACCCTCTGCCTCGTCCCCACTGACAGGGTGGAGTCCTCTACTTTCCCCATAAACTGGAGGAAAGGAGGGATTCCAGCTCCCCCTGGTGAGATCACAGTTCTCTGTTGTGTCCTCTTTAAAGGAATCGAAGAAGGGAAAATCTTGCTGTTTGGAGGGGTTGCCGCATTTGCCAAACTCCATTCCCAGTGACCTGGTCGCTCTGTGTCCTATAATGTCCTATAGGCTCCCAAGAGTCAAAGGGTGTAGCTCCAAATCACTGCCCTCAAATCGAGTTTGAATCACAGCGACTGCAGGGCAGGGTGGGCCTGCCCCATGCATTTCCAAGACTTTCAACTCTTTCAGGAAGCAGAAGAGCCGAATACCCTGATAGAAGTGGATTGATGGCAGTTTGCTGATAGAGATGGTTTTAAGAGCCCTGGCAAGCAGAAAGGGAAAGCAGGGGCGGGGGTGCAGGGAGGGGTGGACAATGAACTTTTTCATGACCAAGTTGTTTTCTGCTTTCAATTTCTTACTGAGGCCGTGTGTTTTCCTGAATGGACATGCCAATCCAGTCCGTGATCGCCAAGTTGATTCCACAGTGTGACCCAACAGGACACAGTCGAATCACTCCACAGGGTTGTCAAGGCTCTAAACCTGTATGGAAACAGACAGCCTCATCTTTGCCCTGCAGAATGGCTGGGGAGTTCAAACCGTTGATCATTCTATTTTCAGCCCAAGGCTGAACTCCTGATATCATCAGGGCACCTTTCTGTCATGGAAGGCATGCTGAAATCAAGGGGGCAGGGTGTTTGGAGGTAAGCCATTCTGGTGTGATTCTATAGGGCACATATGTTCCGAATGAGTTCTGATGGGACGAGACCTATGTCTTCAGATCCATCTAGTTATGTAGGTTCCTGCCAAGTGGGAGCATATGGTACAACAGAAATAACAGCTGCCCAAGAGACTTGACAGTCTGGACGCATGCGGGTGGGCTGTCTGTGTCCCAGAGTTAGGGAAAGGTGAATAGTCGTGGTCCTCGCCACAAGATTGGAGGAGGTTTGAGTCCCTCCAGAGGTGCTTCAAGAGAGAGGCCTGCTCTGCTCAAATCTTCCCTCAATGCAAGAAGACTTGGTTCTAACAAACGGATATTCTGTGATGCTCACTGTCCCAGCACAATCACTGAAGACAAAATGGGTGCATAAGCAAATGTGGTGAAGAATGGTGCCTGGCTATCAAAAGATATAACATCTGGGATCTTAAAGGCTTGAAGTTAAACAAGCAGCCATCTAGCAGAGAAGCAACCATCAAAGACACACCCCAGCCTGTGTGATCATGAGATGTCAACAGGATCAGATAACAGGCATCAGAAGACCCAAAACAAACAAACAACCCTCCCCCCATATTGTTGACAACAAACAGGGTGGGGTTTGGCAGAGGAGAGACCCCTAAACCCACTTCTAGACAGTGGGACATACCATCACAGAAGGGTCACGAGGAAGGGATGATTCAACTAGGGTGCAGAATAGGACCAATAAAGCATACAATATTCATCTGGTTCCTTAAGACTACCCCCATTATCATGATCTCAGCCCTGCCTTTCACTGCAGGCTAGACCCGAGCACACGCACAGGTACAGATAAGAGGCAAGACCCCACAACTACACAGAATCCAGCATCAGAATTGGGAGAAGCGATACCAGGAGGGTAGGGGGAAGGTGAGGGAGAGGAGGAGAAAAAGAGGGTATCAATTGCAATGATCGACACATAACCACACACACCCCACTCCCATCCCAGGGAATGAACAACAGAAACCATGGGGGACTGGAGACTGTGGTCGGTGTAAGGTATAACAATAATAATAATTTAAAATTTATTATTATTATAAAGGGGTCATGAGGGGTGAGGGAAAAAAGAGGAGCTGATGCCAAGGGTTTGATAGAAAATAAATGTTTAGATAAGAATGACACCAGCATATGTACAAATATGCTTGATACAATTGATGCATAGTTATTATAAGAGCTATAAAGAGCCTCCAATAAAATTATTCTTTGATTTAAATAAAGAGAGAGAGGTCTGGCAATCTCCTTCCAAAGAATCCATGGCGGGGGACTGGGGGGGGAGTCCACGGGGGTCACCACAAGTCAGTCACCCAGATGGCAGCTGGTCTGTTTGTTGTTTGTCGTTTGGGCAGTAGTAAGCATTTCTCTGGTCTAGTGCCATCAAAGATGAGGTTACTTCCTAATTACATCTGACCTCCGAATCCCACCAGGAGGCCAGAGGGCAGGGTGGAAGCCAGGGAGAGGAGCCAGTTCACCTAAGACACAGAGAAGGGAAGTCAGTTGTCCCAGCCCACACAGGAAATCAGATGCAAGGGACATGGTGCGGCCTGGAATCCATCACCCCCAGGGCTTTGCTCCTAGACAGATGTTTGCGTTTCCGCCAATGTTTGTTTAATGCTAAAAACATTTCAGTAGAAACCAGAGACCTGGCTCGTCTGAGGCTCACCTGTTGCTTTGGAATGTTATTTATTGGTTCGTGGGGCCCCATCCCGGCAGATCCTGCCCTTCCTGCAGCTCGGAGGCCCCTGGGCTGGCGTCACAGTCTCCGTGGCAACTGACTGTGATCTTACAAACAGCACATCACGCCTGCCTCGAGGTGGAGAGCAAGTGGGCCCAGCAGGTACGGGGAGCCAGACTTCCTGTTTCCAGGCAGAGGTCTAAAAGAAGAACAAAGGAATAGTGCCCGCTGCCTCCCTGGAGACAAGCTCTTCTTTGGAAGGAATACTTCAGGAATTGAAGTCTTTATAAAAGGGAGAAAAATCCCTCAAAAAGAGGCAAAAGTATTTCTGCCCTCCACTGGAGCTCTCCCCCGCTGGCAGGGTGGGGTCCGCTACTAAACTCATAAACGAACGAAAACCTGGGGTAAGCAGGCCCAGGCCACACCCTGAGGATGGCGCCTGCATTCCCCTGAGGGTGCGTGGCCGTGAACCCCGTGGCCCTCTGCTGCACCCTCCTTCAAAGCAAAGCCAAGGAGGCCAACGTGCTACCATCCCCGCTAACTAAGGGAGAACCATCGCCTCCTGGGGGTTTGTCGCAGGCCATCATCCTTCATGAGGATGAATCACTGGTTCTTCTCGAGTGCAGCCACGGGGTGGATTCGAACCACCTGCCTTTCAGAAGGCAGCCAAGTGCTGCATTGCTGTGCCACCAGGAAACCAGATTGCACAGGGCATATATCCATAAATTAGTCACCCATCGTGAGGCCCAGAGCGGCAGGGGTTCCACCCACAGCCAGCCTCAAGTATTGCCAAGAGCCTGATCACCAGCTTTCCCTGGCTCCTGGGCTGCCAGTAGAGCAGGCCCCTTACAACCTCTTTCCCTGGCATCTCTGTTGTGCTTGGGGGTTTCCTTTGTCACTCAGCGAAGAAGCACCTACTACATGTGTCACGACAGCCTCTGGACCCCCAAACCCACTGCCACAGAGTTGAGTGCTTCCTGGGGGTTCTCTATATCCGCAGAGGGGCAGACAGCCTCACCTTTCTCCCAGACACCCACGCAGGCCCTTGGAAATGGAGAAATGGGGTTCTTGGGACGTGGTCATGAAAAGGAGGGTGCCATCCCCCACCGTCACTTGGGGTAGGGGGCACATATGACTGGGCACTGTCACAGAAGATTTGAGCCTTCAAACCCTGATCAGCTCAAGGGACCCAGTTAAGACCAGGCCTATGATGCAAATCCGAGTCTATTGAACTCAGACACTCAGGTCTTATCCATCTGTGGAATCCAGCCCAGCCGAACGGGTCCTGGGAAGTCGGGTGTGGTGTGTGATTATGGAAGAGAAAGACGATTTTAGAAGAGAGGCCAAACAGGGGCTCTTCATTCTTGATGTCAGGAATCAGAGAGTGAGGGTCAGTTTATGAAACAGTCCATATCGGAGGGAGGTATGCAAGCCTCCATCTGGCACAGACACAATCAATTGAGCAGTACGTGAATCTGATCTATCCTGGCTCTTTGGGAAGACTGTCTTAAAGAAAGTGTCCGACAAGCAAGAAACAAATGGGGTCAAAATGGCGCCAGTCACACTAGGAAAATATGAGAGAGCAGACAGTGAATGCTATAGAGAAAAGCATATTCTTTTTGTTTTATTAAATCATTTTATTGGGGGCTCATACAACTTTTATCACGATCAATGCAGACATCAATGGTATTCAGACCACATTTGCACATTTGTTGCCATCATCATTCTCGACACATCCTCCTTCTACTTAAGGCCCCCAGTATCAGCTCCCCATATGTCCCCTCCTTCTCCTCTCCCCCTCCCCCAGGAACCCTTAAAAATTTACATATTATCATTATTTTGCCATATCGTACCCTGTCTGATATGTCCCTTCATCCACTTCAAGGATATTCTTAACAGTATGTGTGAGAATGTCTGTCTGTAGAATATAGACAGGACTTGTCTTATCGATATAGAGAGGGTATGTGTGGAGAGGTTTTCCCTGGAGAAGTACATGCATCGGCTTCCTCTTAACTTAGAGGAAAAGAGTGGGTACTTCATTATTAAGACACAGAGGAAGCACGGACTCCTAAGCTAAACGAAAGGGGCTTTGTCTGCTTTTGAAGATAGGTATCTACAACAGGCAGCAAAGAACCAGGTGCCCTGACATGACAACTTTACATTAGAAACTCAAGGGAGGGCAGTGGTGGGGGGAACTCGTTCTGTCTAGAGAATGCATTATTAGGTTTTATTTCTCCATCTCAGAACTGGGAGATCCTTGCCCCACCAGAGACTTCCAAACTCCCGTGGTTACGAGCATAGCAACTTGGGCCTTTGACATTTTCATCCAGTTCCTTAATATCCCACACCTGTCTTTCACCCTGCAGTGTTGGACCACAATTACGTCCTCCCACCCCACCTCTTGCACGACACACACACTTCGGGTTCTCCCAGCCAAAGGCAGGCCAGTCACTGTCGCCACACTCTCAGGAGGAAGGAATTAGATATCACACTGCAGAGAAGTGGGCACCTTAGCCGGGACTTTGAGAAAGAGAAAAACCCATGGGAGATAGTCACAGTTCCCACCCATTCCACGGGGTCTCAATCATTCACGCCTGCACTGACCAAGGCCACCACCTCCACAGGGCTTTCCTGGAGCACACCTGCAGGGCCCCAGCCACAGATTTCCCAGCAGGCACCAGTCTGGCTTGTATTCGCAGTCTGGCTTGCCTTCCCAACTCCATTGTGCCCAAGCTATTTAGGAATTTCCGAGTCGTGCTACAAGATCATCACTCCGCCCTGCTAGGAACTCAAAGGTTGGCTGTTTGAGTCTAGTCAGAGGCCAAGGAAGAAACGGCGGGGTCGTCTTCTTCTGGAAGACTGAAGACGCCCTGGGACACAGGGCTATGTCACGTTCCAAGGCTCTCCACGAGTCACGAAATCAGCGACTCTGCATCTTCCAGAGGTCAGCGTGTGTGCTTCTTGGCCTTGAGCGGAATCGATGGTGAACAAATGGGTGGATGTGACGAAATGACCATAACGCAACAGCTCCTGGGTGATTTCAGCATCTGGATTACGTGGACGCCTCTCACTCTTTTTTTTCTTCACCTCTCACGTCTTCAAAGGGCTCTTGCCCTGGCCAGCCACCCAGAAGGTGTTCTTTCACATTCTTGGGCTCCAAGACACCCACTCCTGCCTCCCCTCCCCACATTCCCCGCCCCCCACCACCACCACCACCACACGCACCATTACTCAGAACAGCCCGCAGTGGGTCAGGAAGTCAGTGGTCCCAAAGCAGGCCCTTCTCACGGTGATCTCCAAAAAGAAGCATTTCTCCTATTCTAATCACTGAGAGCAGAGAGGGAGAAGGAGAGGGCTATCTCCTCCCACAGTTCGACCCTGTCCCATAGGCTCCCCCGTGACTCGGCGGTGGGAAGAGGAACGGAGATCCCGAGCTATAGGCAGGAGATCTCCAAGACCATGTGACCTTTCCTGCTGCACAGATCAAAGGCTCGCCGTCTCACGTCGATCTCCCGAAGGGCCTCTCCTGGAAGCACCCGTTCATAGACCTTCCTCTGTCGCTTCCTTGTCGCCTGAGCCGTAGACGCTCGCAAGAGTGGTGGCTTGAACAGGCCGGAAGCGTCTTTTGCCACCTCGGAGACGTGTGGCAGCCGCGCCTGCGCGCGTGCCCCGGTGTCGGGAGCCTCCACTACTCGCGGGCTCCGTCCGCTCCATCCTGCGCTGCCACGTCGTGGACCAAGTTGGCCGCACAAGCACCGGCTGTCCACTCGCAGGAGGGAGGTAACGGTGAAGGACAAGCTTCTTGCATTGAGGAGGTGTCCGGGAGTTTTCCCACGGTCCTTTCCCTCCGCCTCCCCGGCCCGCAGAGAAATGGTCCTTTATTGGGGCGAGGTTAGCGACCCTCAAGTGGACGGGTCCGTCTCTTGAAAAGAAGCGGAGAGCAGACAGTGAGGGGGAGTGAGCAGACTCGGCTTTGCTTTCGGTCTTGGAGAAGAAAGGTCTGTCTTTCCTTCCCCGATGGTCAGGTGGCATGGCATCTCCAGAGTCCACCTGCGCCCCACCAGCAGGCCGGGCAAGCCCTTCCTGAGGCGGTCTCATTCCCTCCTGATAAGCCGGACCCAGTCCCCTGCATCTGCCTGCTGGGAAAACCCAAAGTCTAATGACTCCCAAGCCAGTTGGAAGATCCAAACAGGTGTGGCAGGTGGCACGCAGTGGTCGTGACCCCAGACCCGCCAAAACCACGAGGCTCAGCTGGGCCTGAGTCAGGCGCACAAGCTGTTGCCGCAGGGGTTGTGGGTGCCGCTGAGTGCCCGGAGGCGGGAGGCGTAGGAGTATGGGCTGCAGGCGACCTCAGGAAGCTGTAGATAAGAAATCTGTGCCCTGTGGCCCTGGGCTCCGGGTGCCCCTCCCAGACATGGCGCCCAGCCCCTATTAGGCCTCCCACTGTCATCCTGCGGCTGGGACCACCGCAGTTTGGGCCCCACCCTCCTCTCGGGGCAGAACGGCACCACCTGGACCAACCAACCACCCCCATGCAGCATGGCAGCCTTCTGGCCACCTGGCAGGTCACATGGACCCACCAGGGCAAACCCCATGACTGCACCCTTTCTCCAGGGCCCTGAGTTATCAGGTAAATGGGTCCCTGCCTGGGCTGGTGGCTACATGCGGGCTCTCCTGTTATCGCTGGGAATCTGGCCCAGCCCCTCCAGCTCTGCGGCTGCCTCCCTGCGTGGGATTCTGCCCTCCCACTGATGTTTGCTCCGCTGCAGGGCCTCGGGAAAGGTATTTCACCTGGCAGCTCGCCTGCCTCTGTCCCTGGGGTGCCAGGCCCTCTGAACGTCCCACAGGCTGTGGGAGGGCGGGCTCCGGTGTTGACACGTCTGCAGCACCCCGGGTTGTATCATCCTGAGGAGGCCAGGAGGAGACCAGCTGGGCTCTTGGACGGACAGGCAGGGTGCCTGAGTTCTAGGTAGGGTCAGGTGGCATCCACGGGGGAAGAAGTTCGTAGTTTTGCTTCCAGGGCCCTTTCGAGGGAGCAGGCTGGGCCCTCTTCAGAAATCCACGCTCCCTCCCATTGCAGGAGGGTGGGGAGGGGCAGGGTGACTACCCCTTGTCTTCCTGTTTCCCTTCTACAGATGAGCCACTGAGGTACTATGGCCATGAGTATACGGTGGCGCTTCCTCCCCACTCTGCCTCTGGCTCCTGAGGCAGCCCCCATAGTCTATGCAGAGTGGCAGAGCATCCATCTCACGACAACTGGGGCCAATCTGGCTCAAAGCCATGCCACAGGCAGAGTAGGACAGTCCCAGTGGGTTTCTGGATGTCATTGTGCGTGGTTTCAAATGGCTAACCTTGAGGTTCGCAGCCCAACTCATAGTCCACTATCCTACCAGGGCTCCTGCCCTTCATGCTGCATCTGCCACATAGCGGCTCTGTGTCTCTCTGTCTCCGACCTCTGGCTAGCCAAAGAAGAGAAAGTATCAGAGGCAGAGGTCAAACAAGCATCCACTCTCCATCTTTACCATTTGTTTCTCTAATACCCCACTCCCAAGGTACCATATCATCTGTGTTAGTCCAGGTAGATGAGGGAAACCAATCCAGGAGAACTCATTGTGTGTAAGAGAGAACTTTATGTCAGAGAACACACTAAGAAACCATCCCTGCCCAGTCCAGATCTGATATTAGCCCATGTGTCCAATACCAGGCTCTAAATTCCTCTTCAGACTCACGCAATACATGCGATGAAGCCCAATGCAGGAAAACACAGGCCAGAGGGTAGAAAGTCTTGTGGATCTAGTGGTGGTAGAAGCATCTCAGCCCTGATGCGGGTCTCCATGTGGCTTCTCCAATTTCAAGGCTCTGGCTGCCATCAGCTCAGCTCCATGTCGCTTGTTAACAGGAGTGTCCCACAGGAAGAAGCAGAGAGTGTCTAGCCCACCTCCAGTGAACTATTTATTTCCGTAACACCTCCAAATGAGGTCACCAAGCTGTGGCCTGATGTGACAGGCTAAACTTTATCCCTTCATCCCTAATAGTCTCAAGTTAACACCACATTATGTAACTAGCACAGTTTCCTTTTGTGAAATGACCAGGCCCAGGTCCGCAGAGCTGATGCTTCTGACAGTTAAGCTATGATTCCTGAACACCAAGCAGCATCTTTTTTGTCTCCTGTCTCTTTTCATATTTTTATTATTTTCTTTCATGAAAAAAAAATTACCCTTTTAAAAGATGAAGTCTTTAGCTCCAAGTGACTCCATTTGAAGAGGGGCCACACTGCCCTTCACCAAAGCCTTTCCTCAATCCTGTGCTCCATGCTGCACTCAAAAGAAATCCTGGTCACCAATCCTGGGTGCAGCCTCCTGGCCTCCATCCACACAGCCACCCCCAAGCAAGCACAAAGATGCCTCCTTTCCCGAGCAAGCAACAGAGCAGAAGAGAAACACAGAATTTCCTCTTCCTTTTGCTCCTCAAAGAGTCCTCCAAAATCAGGTTCATCATTTCTCACATTTTCTTCTCTACACTGAAAACCAAGAAGGCGGGGACGGGGCCCAAAGAGGAGCATGGTGTAGTCTTACCCCAGTGACTGGGGAGGAGGTCTTGGGAGGGTGTGGTAGAGAACCACAGGAGAGAGCTCTTCAAAAATAATATCTAGAGTCAGGCCTTGCCAGAAGGGTCCGCCTGCTGTGGAGAGGTTCTCTCCGGTTGGGAAAGGAAGCCTGGCCTTCTTCCCAGAAGGCAAAATCAGACCTCAAGAAAGCAGTGTGCCTAAGGACATCCTCACTCTGGCCCAGGTAGCACCTTGCACAACACCAGAGAAGCGGCCCGTGTTCACGTGGGAGCTAATGGAGGCTCTTGGTTTTAGGGAGACTAGACATCATGAAAGGCAATGGTGGCCTTCAGGGCTCCTGGGTCTGCTCCCCTCTCACTGGTAGGCCTTCATTTGGCATATTTCATGTCCTGTGTTATCAAGGTACAGTGGGAAGGTGACCGACATTGCCTGGACCACTTTCTTTATTGCCATGAAGTCTGTTCTGACCCCTAGTGACCCCATGCCCAACAGGACAGAACACTGCCCAGTCCAGTGGCATCCTCACAACTCTTTTTATGCTTGAGACCCCTGTGACAGCCACTGTGTCGCTCCACCTCCTCAAGCCCCCTCATTCCCACCCCCTACTTTACCAAGCATGTCCTTCTCCAAGGACTGGTCCCTCCTGATAGTATGTCCAAACTGGGAGATCACCTCTCACCATCTTTGCCTCTGTGCAGCACTCTGGTCGTACTCCCTCCAAGACACCTTTGTGTGTCATCTCAGTGGTCTATAGAATTCTCAATCATCTTCTCCAGCACCACGATTCAAGTGCATCCCCTCTGTGGTCTTCATTGTTCAATGTCCGACTTTGACCCACATTTAAAGCCATGGGATACATGGCTTGGGGCAGGGTGAGTTAGTCCTCAAAGAAATGGCCTTGCTCTTCAGTACTTTAAAGAGGCCTCGTGCAGCAGATTTACCCAATGCAAGGCTCGGAGCAACCCCAGTTTCGGCAGAAGACTGAGTGATCTCTTAAAAATGTGTCTGACAATGGTTCATTGAGAAAGCACGGACTACAGAATGGACAGCTGAGGCAATTTTCCAGATAATCCCCACCCCAAATCCTGGCATGCCCGGAGTGACTGATCCGGACAGTTGTAGGGCCCCTGCTTCCTCCTGCCCACTGATGACCTAATTGTTTCATGGGTGTCCGTTCACATTTAAGAACTTAAAAGTTTGATTTATTATTTCTGCCTGGACAGAGTTGCTCCAAGGTTTAAAGAAGGTGGGGGGGTGGGGCATGAGGAGTGTCTGTCCCTCAGTCGTCCCCTTGAATATTGAATTTTTCCCCTTAGAAACTTTTTATTATGGTGAATATGTCTGTAACAAAGCACTTGCTGTTTCAACCTTTGACACATGCACGATCCAGTAGTGCTTCTTGTGGGTTATCATGCGGTTCTTCATTACCATGATCCGTGACCCATTTTCCCCCTCCCTCTCACAGAAGTTCAGTGTTCCCTCGGCAGGGAGCGCTCCCTTCACCTTCCTTCCACCTGCCACTGCTCTGGACGCTTGCCTGAGCGAGAGACTTCAGATAGACAGGCTCAGATGGCGTCTGTTCTCCGTGGGCAACTTGTTCCACACAGCCAAAGGTTGTCAAGGATCATGCATGATACATCCGGGTAGCACGTCTCAGGGCTTCATCACATAAAAGTCAAATCCCCAACAATAATCACCCTAGCCCATCTCGTTTTGAAAAATGCCAGAAACACAGCCCTGTCTGTTGCCTCATTCATGTTTACCAGGCATCCGTAAAGGACCCCAGACCCAGGAGTATTCACTGGGCAAAGTGAAACTCTGAGCAAAGACCTGTCTAGTCCCCAATCATGTGGTGAAGCTCCTGTCACAGTTAAACTGCAGTCCCAGTCTTCTGGTGTGCTAGCTACATAATGTCATGTTGACTTGAAGATAATTCAAGTGTAAGGATGGAATCTAGCCTGTCCATCAGGTCACAAGCTGATGGTACCTCCTGGGGGGCGTGGCCTTCTCATCAGGAGGATCCTGGGAACCTCCCCTTCTCTCGAGCTTTACCTTCCTAGCCACTCAGAGAGCAGGTACAGCCACCGCCATTGGATCCACAGGACCCTGCACCCACCCACTGTGATGTTCTCGCATTCTGTGTCACTGCATGTGCTTGTGTGAGTGTGAAGAGCGACTTACGGACCAGCATTGAACTTGTGGACTTGAGTTTGACTGGGCTGGGCTGTTTTCCTGATATATAAAGCTTCTTGATACAAAACTCTCTTTTATACATATATGAGCTGTCTCTGGATTTGTTTCTCTAGCCAACCCAGCCTAACACACCTGGTCCCTCCAAGGACCAGTTTGGGCTGTTTACAGGTGTTGGATAATCCTTCCCTCATCATTTAGGGCAATTCCAGTACCACAAGGGTTAGCTTATGCTCAGTCAGCTTGGTGCATTTGAGGAATGCTGGAGGACCACCCTTCCTCCCTCTCTATCCCCTTCAGTCAAAAGTTTCTTCCACTTAGATGCTTACAATGACATCTGCCCTGAAGCAGTCCCAATTACAGACTCAAGGATGACATGGATTGACTGCATCACACCCACTGAGTCAGGATGTCTGGAGGGCACTGTGTGTGGGTGTGTGTGTGGGCGGGGGGGGGGGTGACACCCACCAGGGACTCACATCTGTGAATAGCTCCCTAGTTGGGGCAAAGCTGGATTTTAGAGCTTCTGCTTACAATTGAGCCTGACCTGTCCAGCTGTCCAAGTTTGAAAAGACATTCTCTAAGGAGAAATGAGCTGAAACTTTGGTGCAAAATTTCCCTCCTCCCTAGAAATGGTTCTCAATAAAAGAGTACTTGAATCTGATATGCTTAATCATGCTGATTACATTTTGCTTGGTCTTCTTGTCGATTAGAAAAGAAAAAAAAAGAAAAGAAACCATAAATAAGATGACTATATATCAACTTGATGGCATCGATGGCAGTGGGCTTGATTTGGGGTTGGGCCCTTTATATAAATATGGAGGTAGAGATAGAGATATTTATATCTATATTCTTTAGACCTCATGCAAAATAGTCTGCATCCAATTATCAGACAACTGTGCACATAGAGAGCGAAAACTGGATTTTGGGGGAAATTATTAAATAAAGACTTTTAGTTGATGCTATCAAAAAAGAAAATTTAGTTCTCCTAGGATGTCCCAAATGTATTTGATCCAGAAACCTCCTCTGGCCATTTTCAATTTCCTTAATATCTATTGAAATGCCACTGGCCTCATTTTGGAAAATGCTAGTTTTGCTTAAACCACTTTAGCAGCTTTCATTCTGGTCTGGATGGAGAAGAAAAAGAAGAAGAAAGAGATTAGGAGAACTGTCTGAGAACGCTTGATTTTAAAGGTTGTGCCTACTACTCTGTAGACAAACGCCAGTCTTTGAAGCCAGATTCCCATAATTGTCCCGCGAAGTGAGTTTTTATACATCAAATCTGCTCCCTTCTCAGCGCATGAACAGTCGGCATGTAAGTGACCTCAGGGCTACTGAAGCCCTCAATATAATGCTGCGGTTCCTAGGGACCACGGAGTCAGTGCTGATTCAAAGGGACCCCACGTACAGCCGAAGGAGGTGCTGCTCAGTCCTGCGCCATCTTCGCACGTGTGCTCCTGTTTGAGCTCCTTGTTGCAGCCACCGTGTCCATCCATCTCACGGAAGGCCTGGCGTTTCCGCGCTGCCCTTCCATTTACCGAGCGTGACCAGAGCCTGGAGACTGGTCTCTGCTGAGAACATGCCCAAAGTATGTGAGATGAAGTCTTGTCATGCTTGCCTCTGAGGAGCATTCAGACCGTGCTTCTTCCTAGACCAGGGGTTCTCAGCCTTCCTCATGCTGTGACTCTTTAATACAGTGACCCTCGCACCCTAACATTATTTTCGTTGCTACTTTGTCACTGTCATTTTGCTACTGTCATGAATCAGGCAACCGCTACGGAAGGGTCCTTTGACCCCCAAAGAGGTCGCAATTCACAAGTTGAGAACCACTGTCCTAGAGAGATGTTTGTTCTTTTGGCAGTGTATGGCATCTTCAGTATTCTTTGTCAACATCATAATTCAAATGCATGGATTCTTCTTCGGTCTGCCTTATCCAATGTCCCACCTTCACGTGCATGTGACGTGATGGAAAACACCCTGGCTTGGGTCAGGAACACTTTCATCCTCCAAGTAACCTCTTAGCTCTTCCAGACTTTAAAGAGGGCTTTTGCATCAGGTTGGCCCAATGCAAGGTGCCATTTGCTCTCTTTGCTGCTTCCAGGAGCATCGATTATGGATCCAAACCAGATCAAACCCTTGACCACTTTTCTCCATTTGCCATGATGTCGCCTACCGGTCCACGTGTGAGGATTTGATTTCTTGGTACACTTATTCAATTTCTTCATCATGGGTTTACTACTGGTTGATGCATACATTTAAATAACAGTTGTTACTGATTGTACTTCCTTTCATGCAGGCACGCAATCTCCTATAACAGACAGCATTGTGCTTCAAGATAGATCTTGAAATACCCGTTTGGATGATAAATACATTCCCTTGATTGTGTTAGTCCCAGCATCATAATGCATATGATTTTCTAATTCAAAATGGATAATGGCTAATAGCCCATTTCTGCTCACTAATACCTAGAATATCTTTAGGTGTTCCATTTCATGTTTGATGACTTCTAAGTTCCCTAGATTTATACTTGGTACATTCATCCTTCATTTACCATTAAGTCCTCAAAATACCTGGAAGTGAGTATTACTGTACCTGGAGTATAAATCTCCTTCAATTTTCCTGGAGTACAAGTTTACATTTTAGAGTTGAGGCGATTGAGGTCCAGACAGCCTAAACAACCCAACTGAGAACTTGTAGAGACTCAAAATAATCTGCTATGATCATTCCTGAATCTGAGTCAGAAACACTTAATCCCCTTCTTAAAAACAGAGGTCAGGACGATGAGGTGACAGACTGGAAGATTGACGGGTAGTCGTGTGGGTGAAAGGAATGAAGAGGGTCCATAGAAAGGGTAGAAATCAGGAAACGGTAAAAGGCAGGGGTCTGAAATGATCTGAAATGTAACCCCACCCCCCGCACCCATTTAATTGCACAATTTTTTTAATCACTAAGTAAATAAATATTAAGACATAGGTCACTGGAAATTCTGCTTTAGCGGGCCTTTTAAATAACCCAGAGGAAACATGTTTGAGTATAAACTTAAGCCTTTGAAACTGCGAGAACTAAGTCCCAGGAAGAAACAAATAAACAAAACAGAGAGAAACGACTAAAGAACCTCAGACCACAGGACCAGAACCCAGGCGTGGATTCTTTTCACTTGGGGTCTACTGTTAGACCCCTGAGGCCTCCTGAAGCAGCAAGGGACACCATGTTGGGAGGAGAGTGGCTCCAGGAGGTCCACCTCTGAAAGACCACGGACATTATATCCATGCAAATGTTGAGGGCACACTGGGGGAGCAGCTAATCTTTGCAAAGTGTGCTGGAGCCACTTAGATAATATCCAACATTCCTTATGACAACACTAAGTCCTCTTCCTAAATGAGAAATTTCATACTGGAGCTAAACGTCGTCTGACCATTCAGCCACGTGCAAACTTGCCCACACAGAGATATCTAAATCAGCTGTCCGTCTTTGTCTAACATGGGGAGCAGCCATCGTGCCCTTCGATGGGTAATTGGATAAACGGGTATAACTATGCAATGGAGTATTATTCAGGGATCAGAGGGAGTGAGCTATCAAACTAGGAAAATCCAAGCCTAGAATGCACAAGACTAAAGAAAAGAAGCCAGGCCTGAAAAGCTACCTGCTATGTGATTCCAGCTGCCATAGTGGTTATGCTCTAACCGTAAGGTCAGCTGTTCAAAACCACCAACTGCTCTTTGGGAGAAAGATGAGGCTGTCCACTTCTTAGTCTCAGAAACCTATAGGGGCATTTCTACCTTGTCCTAGGGGCCTGCTTCAAAGTCAGAATCGACTTGATGACAGTGAGTTTGGTGTCTTGCATATGCTATCCTAGAAGAGGTAAAGCTCTGGAGACCGTCAACAGACCAGAGATTGCCAGAGGCTCAAGAGGAGGTGCGGAGGGCTGGATAGGTGGGGCACAGGGTTAGGACCGTGCAAGTCTACTGCATGCGATAGGGCTGGTGTGCATGTGATCTTATGCATTTGCAAAGACCCGTCGAGGTGGTTAACCCAGAAATAAGAACTGTGGACGCCAGGTAATGATATGAGGGCATCCCAGGATGCCACGTATTCACAGGGGACACCGAGTGCAGAGGGGAGGGCTGCAGATGGCACGCTCTCCTTTCGGCATAATTCCTCAGTAAACCTCAAACAGCTCTAAACAATGATAATAATAAAGGCTGCTAAATTTTTCCTCATTTACATTTAGCATTTAATCACTTTTCTTTCCAATGTGGCTCAGCCTCTCAAAATGTGTTTCCAAACTGCAGGGCTTCAAAAGTCCTTCCTAGACTCATTCAAGCCAAGTGTGCCCTCTCCCTTGAATCCCGCCTGTGGGCACAGCCGGAGACGGGGCTCTCCTTGAAGCTGTGAGTTGGCTGCTGGGGTTTGTGGGGGGAACCCTCTGAGAACGATGTCTTGATACTACAAAAATCATTTTAAATGCATCAATAGTGACTTGCACAGTAGCCACGTCTCCAGCAATGAGCTGCGGCTCCCCGGCAGGTGCCTTCTCACCCATCTGCACCTTTTCCCTCTCTTTTGCCCTCAGGATTTGCTCCTAAATAAAGTGACTAGGAGTTTTTGGTGAGACAGTCCCAATTTTAACAATTTTAAACAATGTTTCCTGTGTCCTGAGTAGTTTGAGTCCTAGTAGTTTCCCCTGGTTTGACTCTGTCCATCTGGAGAGGGATTCTGTCCTTGTTTAAGAGCGTTCTAAGAAAAGTCCCGCTGCCCACACCTCCGGGTTCTCTTTCCTTCATCCATTCTGTACCAAGAGGGAAGTTCATCAGACCTGGTGTCGGTCCTTTATGGGACAGGCTTGTGAAGGTGTGCATCAAGGTCCCAGGAGCCCTTCTAGGTCAGGAAGGCACTGTGAGCAGCTTCATGAGAAGAGGGTGGCAGGCTGAGAAGGGGCTGTAGGCAGTGGACAGAACAGATTGCTGACAACACATAGCTTAACCCACTCAGATGTCAGGAATGGCGTCATCTTTCCTGACCAGAAGTCAGGGGGTGTCCAGGTTGATCCAGGTCCAGGCACCACTAGGCTGAAGGTAGCCAGTCTATCTCCTAGGCTGAGCCTACCCATTTTGCCCCAGTCACAGTCAGCGATCACTGGAGATAAAGGTTAGAGTTTAGTGGTGGAGTAGGAGGTGGCTTTCCAGGACACTTCATTCAGTGATGAGCCTGCAAAGAGCTTGAAGTCCACACCTATGAGCTTGGGTTGTAAAGAATCAGTGTCTCAGTCGCTCTAGGCCAGTGGGTCTCAACCCCTTTGGGGTTCAAACGACCCTTTCACAGGGGGTCACCCATTCATCACCGTCGCACAATCACAGTAATGAAGTTGCCATGAAAATAATTTTATGACGGGGCAGGCAGGGAGTGGGAGCGGGGAGGTCACCACAACATGAGGAACTGTATAAAAGGGTTGAGGCATGAGGAAGGTTGAGAACCACTGCTCTAAGCCACCAGGTTGTGGTTGTTTCTGACCTCAATTTGGGTGTCTTCAACATGAAAAAGTGGCAGTGCCCAGCCCTATTCTAGAAGGCACATAGGATATGTAAGTCCTTCAGTCGCTACAATTACATGGGATAGGTCCTATTATTATCATTCCCACCTGCATATTAGGAATCGAGGCACAGAATGGTTAAACGCTTTGCTTACATTTCCTGTGCATTCAGTTGTGGGACTGAAATGAATCCAGGAAATTGGGTTCTAGAATTTGAGATGCTGGTTCTCTTTTAAGTGAAGGGAGGCTCTAACTCTTTGAAACCCAAGAAGGGTATGGGAAAAGCAATTTTTCTGACCAGTATTTCACGGTGCACAGCAATGTGGTCTTTCAAGCAGGACAGGTCAGGACACCAGAAATCAGAGCCCAGGGTTACAGCCTCTGTGAGCGCTCCATTCAGAAAAATGATCCTCTGATTACTTTACCTCCTGGACTTTGTACTTCACACACACACACACACACACACACACACACGAAAAACAGCCAGTAGAGCAGGTGCTACAGCCACCAGACTAGCTATCTTTAGCCCCCCACCTAGTTGCAACAAGTGTCTTAGAGCTCAACTACCTACCCGGCAATTCAAGCCCAGCCAGAGGCACCTCAACAAACAGACCTGCTTCCAAAAGGCCTTGAGACCCCTATGGTCTTCCCTCCTGAACACAGGAGCCCCTGGGAGTTGGAACCAATGTCTTGGCAACCAATAACCACAAGGACCTCTGGCTCCATGCCCTTGGTCTCCTTTCTCATCTTCACTCAAAAAACTCCCTCCTGGGGAGTTGACGCCACTTTGTCATGCAGGAGCCCTGGGGGTGTCAGGCTTCCAGTTGGCCTGCAGTCTGAAAGGTCAGCTGTTTGAAACCGCTAGTGGTTCTTGGGGAGAAAGAGGGACTTTCTTTCTATCCCTGTAAATCATGACGATCTCTGAAACTCGCAGGGCCACCTCAACCCTGTCCTGTAAGGTCCTTCTGGGTTTCTGAGTTCAGGTGTGAAAGAAAGAAATGCGAAGCAACCCCTCGGAGAGGAGCGAAGGTCCACACTCTGGGACAGGAGCATGGGCCGTGCTCAGCATTCAACTGAACTGAATGAATCAGATGAAGATGGCGCCCTTGCTCCCGGACACATGCACGGATAGGAATACAAGAGACCATACTGAGTGCCCCCAAAGGGGAAAATACAGCTCCATAGAGGTTGAAAAAGGAGCATCCAGCACAAGCAACCCAGAAGGCTTCCTGGGGGAAGAGGAATTTTAGCTCCAACCACCACCAAGCAACTGCTCGCAGCTCCAGAGTCAGTCACCCCGGCTTCTTGAGAATGCCTTGCAGGACCCATTGGAAAGTTCTGGCTCCCAGCGGAGGAACAACACCCTGGGGGTGAGCCAGCGCAGGGCCCTGCCAGCCATAGTTGCCATCACTTGTCGTCAGGGCCCCTCCCAACTCCCCATTTTCCTGAATGAACAGCTGCTTTCACAAGAGGCGGGAGAGCTCTGCAAATTAATCCAGCAGCATTCCGCCTGCTGCTTCTCGGTGTTGCCAGGCCCAGCCCCGAGGAGACAGCCTGGCTGCACAGTGAAGGAGGAAGGAACCTGCACTGGAGACGGAACAATAATGAAGTCAGTGAAGCAGAGCAGGAAGGGAGATTAAAGGCGTTTTCTTGGGCCTCACTGCCTCACTGGGGTGACTTGTTCAGTTCATTCCCAGCCCCCCCCCCTTCCTTTCTCCCTTCCTTCTATTCTGCATGCTCAAAAGGCGAGTGCCTGAAAGATGTGTGATCATATCCATGAGACCTTGGCTTAGGGGGTTGCCAGAAGGCTTTCTAACCCAGACTGGCTTTACCTCTCAGTACCCCGAGTGGAGGGAAGACTGGCAATGGCATTGCCCTTTGGCTCAGCTCCTGTG
>PVJH01022316.1:0-14248 GCA_004026705.1 Nesogale talazaci | reverse complement strand
GTGTCACCAGGGTTCCCTTGTGGTGCAGTAGGTTACCCATGGAGCTGTTAACCACAAGGCCCATGGTTCAAACCACGGGAGGACGATGAGGCGTTCTACACCTGTGCACATTGAAATCTTCAGAAACCCAAAGGGGCAGTGCTAGTCTGCCCTACAGATGTGCTAGGCCTCGGATAGCAGGGAAAGAGCTCCGAGAGGGGCCAGGAAGGCACAGAGAAGATAACAGGCAAGCCAAGACCACATAGCAAACAGGCACCCTAAAAAGGCTCTGAGTCCCCAGATGCTCAAGTGGGTGATTAATGTTTCCCAACCATTCATCATTTTTCCTCTCCGCAGAAATGTACTGATCTCCTAGCATTCTTGTAATACAGCTGCTGCAAGGGAATGAAGTTTCATCTATTGCAATTAACACGATGGTGGTGGGTTGTTTTTTAGTTTACTTTTTTTTGGGGGGGATGGGGTTCGACCTTATTTCAACATCTTAACCTCCTATAGTAGTTATATAATCTGGTGTCAGTTTGGGCCTTGAGAGGATTAAAAGTGAAGTAGGATGGGGGTGGGGTCTAGTCTGTCAATGGGGTCATAGCCAATGAAGCCTTTGTATGGACATGGCCTTCTCCTGAGGATTCTGGGAATTCTAGTATTCCTTCTTGGAGGCAGAAGACTCTCTCTCTCTATGCTCACTCCCTGCGAGACATCACTGTGGAAAAGACACACGGAGAGAGGCTGATGGGACCAGACTTCTGGAGCCAGAGAAACCAGGTGGAGACCCCTGTCAGCGTTGAGATGCTTACAATGCCACAGGATCCACAAGCTTTCCAACCCAATGGCCTATGATCTTCCTGCATTCGGCATCATTGCATGTATTTTGTGAATCTAAAGAGGAATTTCTAGATTGATATCGGATATATGGATATTATCGGATTTATGATCTGGACTGGGCTGGGATGGTTTATCAATACTCAATTACTCTTGTGTATAAAGTTCTTTCTTATACACATATGAATATGTCTATGAATTTGTTTCTCTAGTCTACCAGACTAACACACCTCCCTAAGAATATGTATAACTCAGAGGATAATCCTAATCGGAGCAGTCTTGGTAGCCTTTTAGGTTCCAAGTGATTTGTCTGAAGGCTTGGTTTACATATGCTTTATTCAACTCCTTACAACAATGAAATTTCATAATCATTGGACTAATTTATTCCCAGAGAACAGATGCCCACATATATTTGCTGACATTAGCAATGCATTTATTCATTCATTCGGAAAACATTTCCCAAGTACTTCCTGTGACAGATTTCATTTTCGTGGGGGGAGCTCAGTTACTGGGGAGAAGTAAACGGACAGACACGTGGCCAGATAACAGAATTAGCATGTCCTCCTCTCGTGTTTTATAGCTGTCTTCTTGCTGCGGTTTCCTGAAAGTGCTGAGAGGTGGGAAGGGTCATGGAAAACCTAAATTAAAACAAAATGGACTGTTTTCCACAAACTTTTAGAAATCCCTGCCCCCGTCCCAGTCTGCCTTGTTGCTAAAGACTCTTTGACGCAAACAGAAAAAGAACGATTGTGCTGGAGTCTTGGCAACCTGAGGTTTGTGTGTCAAAGCTCCATGTCAGCAAGGAGAGATGGATAGGTCCAAGTGAAGCCCTACATGGAGCAGATGTCAACAGATTGCTAAGAGAGGAGGGCCTCCATTGGAGGGATGAACCCTAAGAGCATGGTGGTCCAGGGGCCACCATGAAGGCCTTTTTTAAAGACCCACCTAAATATATTTACCTATATTACATCTGGTCCTCCAGGTGGGGCAACTGTTCACAAAAATGTGCCCTTCCATTGGACTTTTGCCTTCATCTTTGGAAGGGGCTTTGCCTGAACCCTCAGGATGAGAAGAGGAGGGGGGAAACTAAGAGTCCAGTTTGATGATTGGAATGAAAGTCGGAAGAACACCCATGGGTCACTTCTTTGTAGCCAAGGAAGACTGGAGAAGGAACTTGGGAGATGGCTCTCATCAATACCCTACTGCAGAGGTGTTCTGGAGAAACTGGCTGGGACCCACAGCCTTGACTCCACTGGGGCGAGGGTGGGGGTTGGGGGTGTTTGTCACATAGAAGCGAAGGTCATCAAGAGGAAATGGCCCCTGGCCTTGACTCAGACTCTGTCCCAGGCTTCAGAGTGGAAGAGGCCCCTCTTGACAACCACAAGGTCACCTCAGTACATGCCCAGGGTGGTGCACAGACAAGGCCCCAATTACTCATTAGCCAGCCTAGGCGCTGGCCTCCATGTCCCTGTCCTTGGCCAGGAACAGATCAAAGCTGAGCCGCTGGCTCTGGGAGAGGCGGGCCTGATAGTTGAGTAGCTATCTCAGCCTCTGGCATTATCAAAGCCTGGGACAGCCAAGACAGAGGAGGGAGGCTGGACTTTCAAACCCTTTGTGCCCTTCACTCTGGAGTACTCTCCTCCCCCACCCCTCACCCAAACAAACACAGCCAAAAAGAAGAAGAAGGGGGGGGGGGGGCGAGAAACATTAACCCTCATGAGTGGAGAGGGGATTTTTTAACAGATGGTTTCCAGGGCACAGATTCCCTGAGCCAGCTTTGACAAGGGCATGCCAAGATTTGCTGATGAAAAGACAGGACTCCTTCTGGAGCCCGTTGCTTGGCCTGTGAAATGGATTCCTCTCTCTCAACCTCAAGGTTGAGAAACAGGCATCTAGGATGCAGGTTCAAAGCACAGCCAAGCCATTCCCAGGCCTTGGTCCTGCCAAGCTTCTGCTTTCCCAGTTGCACTCCTTAGCTTGATACGTGACCCTGGGTAGGAGTCCATGTGGCCATGTTTGCTTCTCCAAGCTTTCGCCATCTGTCTGGATGACTGAGACCTTAGAAGTTTAGAAAACATCGAGTGTCCACAACATGCTCTGTGGGTATCCAAATGAGCACCAAAGTCCCTACTCTCTCTAATCCAAACCCAACCTGGTACCAAAGACTGAGTCCCTGGTGTCAAGGAGTTCTTAAATGTGGAAGAGGAGACTGTAAATACATGAGAATTATAGCAATGAAGCTACCATTTGATGGTCACCTAGATTCTGTGCTTGATTTCTCTCTATCATGTAAGACTGCAATCCTCCTGTGATTGAAGAGTCCAGGTAGACTAGAGAAACAAATTCATAGATACCCGTATGTCTACGCAAGAGCAATTGAGTATTGAGAAAACATCCCAGCCCAGATCAAATCAAGTCCATAAATCCATTATTAGCCCCTATGTCGGATACCAATCTATAAAGTCCTCTTCAGACTCACAAAACACATGCAACATTGCCGAATGCAGGAGGATACAGGCCAGTGGGTTGGAAGTCTTCTGGATGCAGTGGTGTTGTAAGCTTCTCAACGTTGGCAGGGGTCTCTAGGTGACTTCTCCAAGTCTAGAGGCTTGCTTGTGTCAGGATGGAAGTCAGCATGTGACTTCTCCTGCCCCCAGGGTGACTTCTCCTGCCCCCAGGGTGCAGCACTATGTGTCCTGTCTGTAGAGTGTCTCCAAGGGAATGAGCAAAGAGTGTGTCTCCCACCTCCAAAGAGAAAAACAGAAGTTCCCAGAATTCTCAGGAGAAGGCCATGCCGACACAGAGGTCTCATTGGTTATATCTTGACTGACAGGTCAGACTCCATCCCTTCACTCTTAAATCTTTCAGACTGACACCAGATTATGTAACTACCACAAAGAGGAAACCACAGCTCAAAGAAGACAAGGCCTTTGCAAGCCAGGCAAGTGGCAGGGTGGAGAATCACAGTACATGACTCTGGTGGGGAGGCTTGAAGATATTTGATGCTATTAGGCACCTGAAATTTAATGTTCCTCCTCATCTAGTGTCCTAAGTTGATTCTCCTCTTCTATCTTCAGTGTGTCTTCTTTGTCTTGGCTTTCCTACTGACGTGTGAGTAGAGTTGATGCTCATCTCTTCTCCTGTTCCCACACTGCCTAAATCCATCCCTAACGTTTCAATCATTACCTTGGCATGCATGGTTGCTAAATCTGTATCTCCAGCTCCCACCTCACTGCATGTGCCAGCCCCCCATGTCTAGCCTCACATTGTTTGACACCCAATCCTATCTTGTCATCGTCACGTGACTTTTCAGAAGATTGTTTTGTCCCTTGCCTGGACTATTTCAAGTGCATAAAACTCCTCTGTCATTTTCTTCTCTACCTTATTCTTTTTCCCCCATGTCATTCGGACTTCTCTTCCTGAACATCTTTTTTTCTCTTCACATCAGTATCTGATTCAGGAATGTTCAGCAGTCTGCTAATGCCCACAGAGCCTTCTGTGTTCTGATCCCAACCTTTTCTTTACTCCACTCTTCTGAGACCTGATCTCCCAGGGCTTCTCACCACTTTTCTGATACATGGTAGGCCCATTGTTCCCTGTGCCCTCCTAAACCTCCCTCCCTAAAAACTCCTACTCATCCATCAAGAAGAGACTAGGACAGGTATCTTTTGTGGAGCGGGTTCTGACTCCCACAGCTGAATGTGAATCCTCTCTTCCTAGATTCCCATAGTACCCTCATTTTTACAAGTACAATGTATTGACCATGAGTCTATACTGCACAATGTGTAGCCAGCCATTCTCCCTATCTCTGCCCACTGTCCATCACCATCGTTAACTTACACCCTCTTTAAACTTCTCATTTGTGGCTTACAGTTACTGTTGTCAATTCATATGAGTACTTCTTTACTAGGATGCCAAACTCAAAACAGGTATTCTTTATTTGTTGAGATAAACTATTGCTAGGTTTAAAGAGGACATCATGGGACAAGGTAGCTCACGGATAAGATGTTTCCAGGCAATGGAGTCTGGGGTCCCTCAAAGTCTCAGAGTATCTAACCAGGAAGTCAGGTTTTCAATGAGAATTTAAATTTATTCCTCAATTTTGATCATGACCCATGGGTTGGGTCCCTGATCACAATATACAGTAGTGGTAGTTGGGCACCATCAATTTCTTTTGCTCTTGAGGCAAGGGAGGTAGTGCTTCTGTGAGGCAAGGAGACCACATATCAGATTTTTCTCTTGTCCCAAGACTTCCTTCTTCCTCTGTGGCTCGAATTGATGGGAGGCCAATTGCTGAATCTTGGTGGACCACTGGAAAGACTCCAGGCACTACTACTAAACTAAGAAGCATATTAGAAACTCTTAAATAAAATGAAACCACGTGACTGGACAGGCCCCCAAGATGACTTCCCAATACTCGAGTCAAGAAACTATTCCCCTGAGGTGATATCGTAGGTTATGTATTGTACTGCCAACCAACTCCAAGGTCAACAGTTTGAACTTACCAGCTGCTAGTTGGGAGAAAAGCAGTAGAAAGGTTCTCTACCACTAAGAGCTAGTCTTGGACAACCAAGTGGCAGTTCTACACTGTCCTCCAGGGTCCTTCTGAGTAAAAATGGACTCAATGACAATGAGTTGAGTTTTGGAAGTATTATCAATGACTGAATTTATTATTATTATTATTATTATTATTATTATTTTGCTGCTGCTGTTTCTGTTATAAAAGCATCCCATGACATTTTGCTATTCCATGCCATCCGGTCCTGGGTTTGACCATGGCTTGTAGTTTTGTCCAGGGGAAGAAGTTTGGTTGTCAAGTGTGCATGAACTCAGAACCTTCTTAGTGATATGACTTTAGTCTTTCTCTTTTTGTTTTGCTTTCTCCCTTCGGGAAATGGGCAGAATATCTTTGCTGTGAGAGTGAAAACTAATAGTTATTAGGTGGAAATTACTAATATCACCACACTTTTTTTATTCTCCCATAGACCCTACATTCCTTGAGACTGGGACTAGCTAGATTTTATTCAGTTTTACAACAATCCTGGTCACTAGCATAGAACCAGGAAGATAGAAACCTTTCAACCAGTGTTAATTGAATGTGGATGAAACTGATGAAATCCAGATTTCCCATTGTCTCCTCTGCTACCCACATGAATCTGACCCTACTGTCCTCATGATCTTAATCCAGATTTCCTATTGTCTCCGATGCTACCTCCATGACTCTGATCTTACTGCCCTCCCGATCTTTATCTCAGCCCTCTTCTATCACCTGCCTCATTTTACCTAGCCCAAAGCGCCTCAAAGTCTACCCTTAGGCCATACTCCAAACAGGAATGCTGATGGCTCAGTGTTTAAGCACTTGGTGACTACCCGAAAGGTTGACAGCTTGACTTTATCGATGAAGAAAGACCTGGTGATCAGCTCTGGAAAAACCTCATGGGACAGTTCTACTCTCCTAGGGGCCTCAGAATCAACTCTGCACACAAGCTAAGCCAAGCCCCACTAGGGAGCCAAGCCCCACTAGGGAATGCCTCTGAGGCCATTCCCACCCCTCGAGGCCCACCTGGACAGAGTAGACTGTCCCTTTGGGTTCCAAGACTGTACATAAAAAAATTGTTTATTTTACATGAACAGAGACTTTTAAAAACTCAATGCAGATGCCCACTTACATGGAAGCTGATGGGAAACCAGTCTTAGGTAGGAAGCTTCCTTGTCCAGGCAAGGTGAGTGGCAGCTGCAGGTTCTTTGCTGACCTGCGCTGTCAACATCTCTCCAAGTTGCTCTTGCACGCAGTTAACGGGAACTTTTTCTCGTGCGCCGGGTGAAGGTTCACAAAATGGACGTCAGGGTTTTGCTTTCTTTTTGTTTACATTTCTTTCAGCAGTTTTATTGGCATCTCATTCACCTATCACGCGGTTCAGCAAGCGAAGAAGATCTGCACAGTCGTCTCCACAATCCATTTTAAAACACTCTCCTCTCTAGTGAACTCAGTGGGACTGTAACGCTGCAAGGGAGTGGAAAGGCCGGCACTTCCCCTGGGGAGCAGGTGGTGGGGTTGAACTGCTGACCTTGCGGTGAGCAGCCTGACACATTCTATGCACACGGTAACATGCGGCGCTTGAGAGCTGTTGAGAAGGGTGCTTGCAGAAAAGAACTCCGCTGTAGGTGGAATTGAATGTTGAAGCTTTCTCAATGGAACGGGAACCGGACAGCATTCCGATGCTGGGATAAAACACCAGGCCACCCCTGCCACACAAACCGCAATTCCCTAAACCTCTGTAAAAAGTGGCCTTGAAACCCCTGGAGAGCTGGCAGGAGATTCCTTTCTCTCTGTTGCTTGGCACTTAGTCTTTTCATTCTGGCTGAGCCCCAACAGCCCCAAGGCATAGAAAAACTTAAAGTCCCAGCACCCACAACCAGATGAGGATGCAGCCGTGGGCCTGGGCCACTTTCTCGCTTCATCCTTAAGGCAGAGCTAAATCCTTCTGAGTGTCCAGGTTAGAAACAGGAACATATGGTACCTTGAAGGAACTGGGGGGGATGTGGGGGGGAGGGCACAAGTGGTTTAAAGTTCGAACCTATCCAATTGGTCTGCAGAAGGCCTGGAGAGTGCTTTCATAAACATTACAACTATGGAACAGTCCTCTCTGCCACAGGGGGTCACCTGGAGCCTGGGGCAGAGTGGGTGGCAGCTTCCAACATGGTACCAGGACATCTGGGCTGGCTTCTTCCACTTCTGTTAGCTTCTCCTAGAATCAAGGACTGAGATAGTGCGTATCTCAGGTGTGCCCCATCTGGAGGCCACCACAGGGAACTATCTCTGACCTTTCCAGTGGCGTTAGGAAATGCTTGAGGCCCAAGGTCCTAGAGCCTGGGAGGGGAGAGCATTGGTTGCAGATGGGAGCTTGCAGGCAGCTTTGATGTTCGGAACAGGATCCGGCCGTGGGAAGTGAGACTTCTGTTCCCTTGAGCTACGACAAGGCAAAGCCTGCCTGTTATCTTACGGGCCTCAGCGTAGCCGAAGGGTGCTGGCTAAAGTCTGTCTTGGCCCAGAGTTAATCAAACCAGAACCAAAGCATGCACGTGAATCAACGTGGAAAATGAGACACAGTGCAGGAGGAGAGAGCTTTCCTCTCTGAAGAAAAAAAAAAAACACAGGCATCAAAGTGTACCTCTGTCTCCCTGGGACAGGAGCCATCAAAATGCAAATATGGGTTTTGAGAATGCTAATGTTGGAAGTGGAGAACAATACAGAGACAGACTTCTTGGGGCCAGGAAAGGGCCCCCGGACAGGATGTGGGAGCCCAGTGGAAGGCTGGGATGAAAGGGGCAAGGATTCAGGGTGAGGGAGCCTGGAGCGTTCTAGCAGCATGAGTCCAGGGAGGAGGAAAAGCTACCCGCCTGGAAAAAAAGGGGAGTGCTCTGTTACGAGAGGACGGTCAGAGGCACTGACCACTGGCCTGAGTCTGCTGCCCAGGGAAGAGGAGAGAGAGGGGACAGTAGGGACAGTCCTCTGGGTAGCAGCCTCGTGGGGTGTACTGGCAGGACGTATCCAGAGCCCGGGCTTGGACTTGAGGTCAGGGGCTGGAGAGACAGACCAAGGCTTCTCATTTCTGAACGATGGACCTGTGCTACTTGGGTGAAACTGACACCTGGGGCAGGGCACCAGAAGGCTGCGAAGGAAACTCTCGGGAATGAATGGGTGCAGGTCACCCCAAGGCTGCTCTGCTCTGGGTTTGAATGGGACCTCCTCCTGCCATCTCAGGGAAGTTGCTTTCTCTCCCGGCACTTCACTTTGGTAGGAGTGACTCCAGGAAATGTGCACAGCCTGGCGCTCTGGTAACTTCTCTGTGGATGTTTGCTGCCAGCGCCAAGCAGCCCGAGCCTCAGGAAAAAGGAGTTCGTTTCTGCCATCCGCTGTCAGCAGTTTTGCCAGGACAGCTGGTGTCCCCATCTCTCCTTTTCCTGGTGTTACAGAGGACAGTTGCTTGACCAAAGCAGTTCGCCAGGCCTCTCTTCCGCAGGACTGCTGGGTGGGCCAAAAGTCACCCTACACTCTAGGCAGTGAGAAAGTGGTGGGAACTGGATTCCCACTTACATCTGTCAGACTCCAGTCCCTTTGCCAGTGGGCTCTGCTGCATGACTGACCTCTCCCGATTGGGGCGGGGGCGGGGGGAGCGTGTGAGGTGCTGTGTGCTGGGAGCAGGCACCCCGAGGTGGGCTCTGGGGTCCCAGACAGGTGGAAGAAGAGTCAAAGCTGTAGATGCAAGAGAGAAAACCCTGTACTCATGAGAGGAAGGGAGGGGCAGCGGGGAAGAACGAATCCATGACAAGAGCAGGTGAGGTTTGGGTGGGATTGGAATTGGGGTTCGGGGTGGTGGTAAAGACTGGTTTATGCTTGTTTGTTAGGGCTTGTGCACTCACAATGAAAGGGCAATGCCCACTCTAGCCCTGGTCAGGGTTAAAAGCCCAACAAATCACTGTTGCACGACTGAGTCTCGCCAGTCTACTCCTAAGTCTCTGGAAGGCAAGGCACCTGTGCCTCACGCTTGTTTTGTCTCCTCCCGGGCTGTGCCCGGCCCTGGATGACTGGCTGTTGAATGAGTCCATTCACTGGTGCCAGGCCTTGTGCTAAGCAGTGGGAATACACAGATGAATATGATATCATCCCTGCCCTTGGGTAGCTCCTCTCAATCTGGTGAAGGAATAAAGGAACGCAAAAATGAATGGCAACTGTGGGAAGAGGCTGGCTATTCGGGGAATTGCTTGATGAACTGGGAGACAGCACAGAGCTGCAGAGCCCTCGGATATGTGGCTTTCTCTCTGGCCAAGCATTAGTAAGCAGCTGCTATCGCAACATCAGAGAGCCACAGAGATATGTCTCCTACAGAAAGAGGGGAGGGGGCACCGGCCTTCTCCTACACATGTTCTAGGGGGAGAGGTTTGTCTCAGTGCCCCGAGTGATGGTCCTTCTTGCAGCTCACTCAAGCTCTCATGGGACCACGGACGGCCTGGGACAATGGAGCGGAAGGTATGAGGAGCTAAGATTTTCCTCGTCTGATGTCTGCGCCTGCATTGCCCAACTCACTGACAGGGTGGGAGGTGGGGGGAACCATCCACATGAGTGCATGGTGGCCTGATGGGTGTCAGAGTAGACCTATGTTTGAGGGATTGATTTTTTTTAAGTCATTTTATTGGGTGCTCTTGAAGTTTCTTTTAAGATCATTTTATTGGGGGTTCATACAACTCTTATCATAATCCATCCATCCATGTGTCAAGCACCTTTATACATTTCTTGCCCTCATCATTCTCAAAACATTTGCTTTCTACTTGAGCTCCTGGTAGCAGCTCATTTTTCCCCCACCCTCCCTCTCTCCTCCCTGATAGTTTATAAATAATTATTTTTCCATGTCTTACACCGACCGATGGTTCCCTTCACCCACTTCCCTGTTGTTCATACCCCAGGGAGGAGGTTCTATGTAGATCCTTGTAATTGGTTTCCCCTTTCTACTCCACCTTCCCTTCACCATCCCAGTATGGCCACTCTCACCACTGGTCCTGAAGGAGTCATCTGTCCTGAATTCCCCATGTTTCCAGCTCCTCTCTGTACCAGTGTACATCCTCTGGTCTAGCTGGCTTTGTAGATAGATAGAATTGGGATCATAATACTGGGGGCGGGGGGAAGGGGGAAGAACATTTCAGAACTAGAGGAAAGTTTTATGCTTCACCCTTGCTACCTCTGTAAAGGAATGTCTAGTTACCTACAGAAGGGTTTTAGGTCCCCAATCTGCCTTCTCCCTCCTTCACAATGATTTGAATTTGGTATTTTGTTCTTTGATGCCTGATCCCTTCGACACCTTGTGATCACACAGGCTGGTGTGCTGCTTCCATGTGGCCTTTGTTGCTTCTGAGCTAGATGGCCACTTGTTTACCTTCCAGCTTTTAAGACCCCAGATGCTCTATCTCTTGATAGTGGAGCACCATCAGCGTTATTCACCACCTTTGCTTATGCGCCCACTTTGTCTCCAGCCATTATGTCGGGAAGGTGAGCACCACAGAAAGGCAGTTTAATAGAACAAAGTGTTCTTGCATTGAGGGAATACTTAAGTGGAGGCCCAGTGCCCATCTGCTACCTTAATATTAAATCTATAAATATATGCACATAAATTTATTTCCCCATCATCATATGTAAAGTATTTACATATGTACATGCCTATATCTAGATCTCTATAAAAGTCCTTTTCCTCCTAGTTCTTTCCTCTATCTCTCAAGGGATGGATATTTGGAAACAGATTGCTAGACCTATCTTCCAAGCTGCTTCTAGAGTGGACTCAAACTGCCAGTCTTCTGGATGGCAGTAGAGCCAATTAACCACCTGAGAACTCGCCCTTATGGCCACAGGAGCTTCCCAGCTCTGAGTAACACAAAACTCTGTGGAGACACCGCCCTTCAGAGGTCAATGGAAGGGTTCAATAACATTGCTGAATTGTACCAAGGAGGACAGCTTTGCAAAGTATTCAAGAAGGCACACGTTCTGTTCTTTTGCATCCACAGCACAGGGCTCTCAGCCGACAGAGTTAACCTCCGGGGCAGGTGAGGCATTCCCTTCTTGGTGGCAAAACTTCCGCCAGCCCGAGGCAGTTAGGTGTGAGAACCAGGAAATGGAAAAGGACACAGGCTGGGGGCATTTGTAGGCCTCTATAAGAACGAGGGGCATTGGGGCTGCAGACTCAGGAGCCCTGGGCGCAAAGGGAAAATGGCCTCTTACCCCACCCACCTCACCAATTTGGTCCACAGTCAAAGCATTCACACAGCAGGCTCTGAACCTGTGCTGTATTTATGGCAAGGGCAGTCAGAGGCACCAGCAACCTTCCCCGTCTTGAAGAGCCAGCCCAAGAGTAAAGCCCAAGCACCCTCCAAACGACAGCCCCCAAAGTAAGGACACATGCGGCCTGATGAATACAAAGGGCCAGAGGCGGAGGAGGTGCTGGTGCGTGTATAGACTGTGCTGCTCTGTGGCTCTCCCTGCATAGCCCAGAGAGATTGAGAATGAGTGGGAGCACACCAGAAGTGGAGGGAGCTCTTGGGGTATTAGCTGATGTATGAAGGGTTCAGACTTAGGATCGGACATGCACTTTTTACAGGGCCACTACAGAGGGGAGACGTGCGCACAAAATGGGCTTTGAAGACAGTTTAGAGTGGATGCTCTTTTCCATCCCACTTCTCGTTCACCACCAAAGTCCACACTCCTGTCATCTCTCTCTTTGTAAAGGGACAGTACCTTGTTGTGTTTTGCTTTGTGAAAGTTCACCCAGCAAACAGGTTCCCATTGTGACAATTTCCTGTACTAAGCACTCAGTGAATTTTTTCCATTTTCCCTCCTTTAGTTGCCCTGCCCCATGACTTTCTCATCTTTGAGGAAAAACCGTTTGATCTCATGTGGATTTTTAAAATCCCCACCATCCCTTCCCTTGGGCTAGTGCATGAACCCCACTGAATGATAAGCTCTCTGAGAGCAGAGACCTCAGCTAATTTATTGTGGTCCCAGTGCAGGACAGAGTGCCTGGTGGACAGCTAATGCTTAAAACATATTTGCCGAATAAGTGAAGGCATAAAGCATTGTCACCAGTTCTTCTTTTCTATGTTTTCTGGATGGAAAGAACTTGTAAATCCTTCAAGCCAGACGAGGAGATAGGGTCCTGGAAGGGCAGGGATCGCATTGCATGGCTTGGTGACAGAGAAACTTGGGGTTGGGCCCTGGGAAATCTGTCTCAGTAACTCCACCATCTTGTTATGGTGGTGGCAGTAGCTGGGGGATAACAGGTCCTAGATCACAGACTGAGGGCATGGAATCCAGAAGAGTCTCTTGTCATCTAGAAAACATTTCTGCTTCAGCATCCTTCATCCATAGAGGTTAACCGTAGATGGCTGCCAGACATCATTGCGAATCTAAAAGAAGAGCAGGAAAAAAGTCTCTAAGGATCTCTGCCCGGTTCGGGATTGCACATGGCTAACATTTTTTAAAGTAGGCTGAGTCTCCCATATATCAGAACATATACCAAAATAAACTCAACACCCGTGCAGATAACCCTTATATGTATGTACTTATTATTATTATTTTGCTGAATGGACATACTGGCATTCCTCTCTGGCAGAGCAATGTGTTCTCTAGGTTCGCATTCACTGGGCAGCTCTGCATACACCCTGCTACTGCCAGGCTCCTCGTGGGTGCTCAATCAATAGCTGTCGCACGAGGGAACATGAATGGAACTCTCACTGCTCTGCAAAGAGTCCTGGGTGGCAGGGGCAAAAAAAAAAATCCCAGCACTCAAGTGCTGGAGCCATCTAGTCTAGCACTGACTGGCCAGACCTATTGGACCTGTCTCTTTGGAAGATCTATTACTGTATAAGAAGAGCATTGCCCAACAGAAGCACAAGGCGAGAGACAGGTTCTAACACTTGCTGACAATTTGAATTTAGGTAAGTTACCTAAGGGCACTGGTGACTCCGTGGTTAAAAATTCGACTTTTGCGGCAGCAGACCTGGGTTTGATTCCCCAGCCAGTGTATCTTATCTCCTGGGCAGCCAGGGTCCATTTGTCCATGGAGGCTTGGTTGTAGGGTGCTGGACAGGTTTTAGCAGAGCCTCCAGATGAAGAAGTTTTAGGAAAGAGGGCATTTGGGGAGACATTCCATTTTGGAGAAGCAGCCAACAGAGCTCTGTGGACCCCAGCGGTCTGCTTGGCAGTGAGTGGGTCAGAGAAATAGCGCAGGACCGGTCCGTGGTATGTTCTGCTGTTCATGGAGTCCCTGACTTCAGGACAGCCAATCACAACAATGAGAGCAGTAGCAAAATGGGCTCACAGGCAGTCAGCTCACTACCACGCAGTCAGTTCAGCGCCATGGCTGAGAGGGCAGGGCAGAATCGCACCTGGGGCTTTCTGAGACTGTTAACTCTGTAGATGCGTAGAAGGCCTCATCTTTTTGCCAGGGAGCAGGTGGTGATTTCGAACTGCCTGACTTTGTGGCTAGCAGCCGCATGCCTAACCCAGTGTGCCACCAAGGCTCCTCCTCTAAGGAACTTCCAAGCCTCTCCCTTCACAGATGAGCAGAAAATGAACTGGGAAGAGACTGCGGCAGCATCCCCCACTAATGAGAACCCACTGGACTCCTCGTTTGGACTCCCCTTTCCGCCACGTTTTCCCCTATTTATGAGCCTGCGGTTGCCCTCGCCTTCTGCAACGGGGGTGTAACCGAATAATGACTAATGGGCCTTTGAGTTTGGAAGCAGTCTGGAAATGGGTTCCCCGGGAACGCGCAGCACAGGGTCTCTGGAAAATGGGGGAAGCTGCACCAGAATTGGCCGGCCGCCGTGCGCGGGGGCCGGGAGGGCCGGGAGGGGTGGGGGCCCGGGGGGGGGGGGGGGGGGG